>WEIS01078345.1:0-66294 GCA_013389965.1 Todus mexicanus | reverse complement strand
AGGAGAATCCTCTGTCTTGTACAGCTTGCCAGCAGCTTTTTTTTTAATTCCTAGATTTTACATGTTAGATTAACTAACAAGTACAGCCTGTATCTTACACAAGCTATTCTCAAATTTTGCATCTACAATTTTGTTCCTGACAAATACTTGCTGGCACATTTGCAGTTTTTGCGGGCTGGACTGTAAACAGATGAGGGCAGAATTATTTGAGGGCAGTACCTGATACAAACTACTACCTAACTGCAGGTGAAAATTTACCAAGGATTGCCATTATTCCAGTTCATATCATTTCATGTGACATGTCACAACTGAAAATTAGACATCTATCAAAGTAAGGACATAACATTGTCTGCTTTTCACTAAAAAATACATAATATGTATTAGATTATTACTAAAAAAAGTTAATATTGTGCATTATGCTGCAAGTCACAATGATCACCTGATGTATTGGACTAAGTACAAACTGTAGTACGTAGCTGTGAAAAGGTAACCATGGATAAAATTGCAGTTGAAGCAGGAGTCAAATGTAATGTAACTTATTAACGTTACATATTCTCTTACTATCCTTTCACTTACACGCATCAGTATTTGTTAACTCTAAAAAATATATGATTTTTCTGCTTAAGTGATGTAATATCTGAAAACAAGTAGGAATTATTCTGTACCCCTGCCTAGTAATCTCTTGATAGCTATCTGCATTAGAAAGAGTTTGCTTGAATAAACAAGGAAAAAGTCCGACCAGCAGCCAGAGAACTCAGTGCCATGTAGGGTAGCATTGCTTTTAACAACAAGCAGAGAGCTTGCCCAGCCAGACCAAGTCCAGTCGAAAACTTAATTTAACTCTTTCATACCTGAAATTTACTTTGGTGACAGCAAGTCTGAAAGCACACCAAGGATGAGGACAATTTTGAATAAAAAGCTAAGAGGGTTCAGTTTTATACAGTTTTACAAAGGAGCATCCACACAGAGGAACCACACTGACAGAAACAAGGATGATGGAAAGTGATCTCAGAATCACAGAAGCATTTGGGGGGTTGGGAGGGAGCTCCTGAGATGGTCAAGTCCAACCTCCCTTGCTCAGGCAGGGACAGATGGAGCAGGTTGTCCAGAGCCGTGTCCAGTCAGGTTTTGTGTACCTCCACAGATTGAGACTCCACAACCTCTCTGGGCAAGCTCTTCCAGTGCTTGGTGATATTTTACTATATTTCACATGAGTTTACTATCCCTATTTGTGAGATGCTGTAGGAAGAGCAGCAATCTATGGCCAGAAGCACATCTAACTTCGTATGATGAAGCAGTTGCCATCAAGTGGTAACATCTTGCATAAGAAAATTGAGCTGAACTGAGTAAAAATTTAAGCCGATTCACAGTATCATTACTTTGGCTATGAAATGCAAGTAATCCCTTGACTGCATGAGCACTCTGGCTAAAATACAGCAATGTCGCCATGAGGAATAAGTGGTATTTCATACATTAAATGACACCATAGCTTGATCCTTTTATACATCTGTCTGGTTAGGAACAGGGGCTAACTGCTATAAATGGCTTGGATGTAACTAGACTTACTGCCTGGATTCGACCTGTGATGTAGCTCTGTGCAGAAATTACAGATAGAGACGTGTATCTCAATGACTTGAAAATAATTAATTAGATAATTCCACCATAAAAACATACATTTTATTTTTCCTCCTTTCACTTACAATTTCTTGGCTGATGGTTGGTATCACTCTTGGGCAGAATATTTTTCCTCTTTATGCTTTATAAATGATACCTAATCAACGTTTCATTAGCAGAACACCCTCAAGTTTGCTACTGATTCACATTTAAGAAAAAAAATGCAATGTTATCACTACATGTGCAAGGAATGTATACTCCTAAGGGTTTAAAATTCAGTCCTTGATCCCTCAAACCTGCGTGGACATGCCAAACCTCCAGAGCCATCTCGCTGCTGTCAGGTTACTTTTGTCCAAATGCTTAGTAAGTTGGTGTGCTTACAGGATTGGAGTACTACTGAAGAATATGTACTCAGAGATTCTTGAACATAAATGAGAGATTGTTGTTCTTTTGGAAAATCTGGCTCTAGGAATTCCTGAATTCACAGTACCTCGAAGCAAAATGCTTTAGAAAGTTAGGTTGCTAATATCGATACTACGTATTGGGAGATGCATATTTGTCTTGCTCACTGTCTTCCAGAGGAGCTTTGGATACGTGTAGCTTTTTAATGTCAGCCAGGAATTCAGTGAGAGTTGAACAGACTGTGCAGGACCTTCAGGACTTTCGTATCTTATACTTTCCTGAAGGAGCAAAAGTAAACTCAGACTAGGATAAGAAAGGTTTTAGTCAACAAAAGATGACTACAAATACTTTAGCAGTTATTGATGCTCTATAATAAGAAGTCCTATCTTTTCTTGAAGGTTGGAAAAAATATTGAAATCTACTTATAGGTTCTAAAAAAAAAGAGGTAATATGCTCTGCATTTTAAACCACTTTGACAAAAATTCCTCTAACTATGGAAAACAATGTGTCTTTTAAAAGTATTTGAGATGTTCACCATTAAGAGTAATTAAAAGGTAGCTTTAAAATCATAGGAAAGAAAGCCTGAATCTTCACTTCCTTGCCCGCATATCTCAGAATGAGACAATGCAATTTTATTTTCTATAAATTAATACAAAAAAGTTTGTCTTTAAAAACTAACCTTATGAAAGTGTATTGAGCTGTTCAGAAATGTCCAAAATTGCATGTAAATAGAAAGATTTTTTTCTGTGATAATACACTCACCTAAATTGCTGTACGTAGCACTGCAAGGATTTAAGTCAGGAGAACTGGAAGCTTCTTCCTTTTCTTCCTCCCCCTGTGGGACACGGACAGATGACACTGGTATGACCGAGGCGCTGCCACCATTGTCCTGCTTCACAAACACGGCTCTGGGAACACGAGGGGACAAATCCTCCAGTGTCGTATCATTGGGCACTTGACTGAAACAAATAAAACAACATCACCTGGAGACCAAAGCTGGGTACTAGATCCTACTGGCAGAACACCAGATTAGGCATTAAATATCTTCAGGAAAGGGAGTGAACTGGTAGAGAAATAAGCTTCTTTCTCCCTCTTTTTTAGAACAAACCCAAAACTTTCTACAATATTTATTTTCCTTAAAAAGAAGAAACATCTTTTGACTGCAATAGTAACAGTTCATGCCTTTCAAAGAAAAGGGATAATAAAATGTTTGACAGCTGACTACAATCACATATATATATGTGTATATATATATGCAGGTATGGTTCTGTGTGTAACATGTAGAGCTCATAGGATGTCAGTGGAGTTCAAGGTGCTTTTTACAAGCAGAATAATTTTGCTTTGATCAAAGATACCAAGGTATATCAAGGGGGCTGTTAGGTCTTAATAAATGCATAAAACTTAAATGATACATTTTCATGTATTTGTAGGATTTTAGGAACTGATGCTTTGGGAAACAGACCAGTATTTCCTCTAAGTAATCCTGTATAAAATGCTCCAGGATTAAAATTCGCCTGCATTAGGCCAACTGCAAAAGGCCATGGAGACATTCCTCTGTGCTTGCTCTTAGCTATAAAGTTTTAATTAAACCGTGATGACTTCTAGCACAGAACTGTGAAAAACATAGATTCAATCTTTTCCCATCGATATATTTATCGCAGTAGGATTTTAGAAGCGTGTGTTACATATAGGAATATATAGGTGTTCATTCAAAAAACCCAATCCTGTTGAAAACATAGCAGCAATTATCAGTAATGTGCCACATAATAATGTCAGAGAAAAAATATTTCTGTGCGTTTATGCTCTCTCGCTCACAGAAACAAATACTCATTATTATAGGCCAAATCTCCAGAGCATGTGTCCAATTCACTAGTTCTCATTATTATTACAGCCTGATCAAATAGAACAGTAAGAATTTTTATATCTGTGACTTCCATAAGGGAGTAATGCACTTCCTTCAAAAGATGATCACTGCATCAGACATCTGTACCGATACTTATTTTTTTGTGGTAAAGATGTAAAACTTACTATAACTTCTGACAAAACAATATTATGCATTTTTAAATAGGCAGAGCAACTAAGTTTCCATAATACAAATCCTTATAGTGGAAGAAGATATACTCTCAAAGAGTTAACAAATTACAGGCATATGTCGCTCTATGCCAAAGCCAAAATATTGAGAATCATGATACGCAATCTTCTAGACTACGAAGATTAAAACATGCCAATACTTTGCATAACACGAGACCCCATATACGGTGCAGTGCGCACATGCTGTTTCTACTTGGACTCATGAATTTTAGCTGCAGGCTGCTACAAACGAAACTCATTAGAACTTGTTAGTAAAAGAGAAAAAATGGCAGAAGTTCAAAAAGATGTAATCTTTAATGAGCATAAAATTTTTTGTACGTTTTTAGTACCATGCATAGGAATGGTGTGAAGAACATTCCATGTGCCATAAATACACCCACATTAAAGGGTTAACCTAATATAATTTCAGGGTAAAGCATACATAAAATTAAAGCAGTAACAAGGCTCTTGAGATGATGAGAAATTAAACTAAAGACTTGCAGTTGCTGTAAATCATGTACATACCTGCATTCCTCTATAAGAATGTTTTCTTTAAGAAGAAATAGGCTCCAAGAGCTTTAGAGTTCTGTCATTGCCACAAACCAGGGATTATCATATATAAAAGTAATTTTTAGTATCGATTGGTGAGGTACAGAACAGACTTATTCTCCAAACCAGACACATGCAAGCACATACGCTAAACCTAAGCTCCGAAGCATTTTGCCAAAGTAAACCAACAGCTAGAAAGGAAGAAAGAAAAAAATACCAACTCACCCACTGTACTCACTCACACAATTCCCCATTAAAGGAAATTCTTTCAGGGCCTTCTTGAGTCTTTTAATCATGTCTTGAAACTCTGGCGAGCCATTGATTCCACAGTGTTCTGATGTGCTACAAGTTGTGCAAGCTGTAAGCAACAGGGCTGAACTCTGTACAGAGTGCTACACCTACTGCACCTTAATATTTACCTTAGGGGGCTGGTCCCAGGGACTTGCCAAAGCACCCCAGGAAACTGGCTGGTTACAGCCCTGCCTTCTTAACTCTTGCACTGCCTTCCTGGATGAAAAACAGTTCACAGCCCACTACATCACTGTTCTGGTATGATAACTATGGTCTTAGTCACGTTAATTAGTTGAGGAAAACCAGGTTCGAATTTCAAGAGGAGTTTTAAGAACTTGGACTAAGCCACTGTTAACGGTGAATATCTCAAATCTGTATTCCAACCACTCCTAGAGTCTGAATCTAATACATTTTAAATCACAGCAATGAGGTGTCGGGCCATGAAATCTGTGGGGACATGCTTCCCCGTATCCTCGCAGTGAAGCTGCGAGCTGAAGCGCACAGACGTAGTGCGATGACTCAATGAGCAAAATGCCAACCCGCAATCGGCCCGCTGACAGAATGCAGAAGGAACAAAAGGCAAAAACATCTTCGCCCCGTAAGCTACAAGAACCAAATTCCCAGCTCCTTTTGCTTCATGAAATTCTCTAAACAGTTGAAACTACTACGTTTTGAGAGAAGCAGAGCAGCTGAGAAACAAGCAGTTCTCTGAGATTAGAACCATTAAAGCCTGATAACTTTTTATCTGCTTGTTGATAGCAAGTGATACTTAAGGCTGTCTCCTTATTTGGGGTATTTATAGATATTTTGCCAGGACTAATTCTTTGATGCCTTGCATAAGAGCACATATTTAGCTTTTACCATAGCAGGAGCAGCCTCTCTGTCCAACCCTTTTTCTTTTCCCTTTTTTATTTTAAAAACAAACTTCATAGGAAATGAATTACCTTAGAGAACTCTGTTCCTCAGGCACATGTGGCTGAAACTAAACAACTATTCAGTTAATGGAGGAGAAGCCCTCTACACACAAAGAACACATTTGTTTTCCTAAGAAGCTGAGATTATGTGCAGTAAAAAAACCCCTGCCATAAAAATGACTGTCCTTTCATTGAATCATAGAATCTTTGAGGTTGGAAAAGACCCTTGGGATCATCGAGTCCAACCGTCAACGCCATTCTGCATAGTTCACTCCTAAACCATATCCCTAGCACCATGTCTAAACGCCCTTTAAACATGTCCAGGGATGGGGATTCAACCACCTCCCTGGGCAGCCCATTCCAGTAGCTGACTACTCCTTCTGTAAAAGTTTTTTTCCTAATATCTAGTCTAAACTTACCCTTGTACTTTGGAACCATTTCCTCTGGTCCTATCGCTAGTCACCCGTGAGAAGAGCCCAGCACCAACCTCTCTGCAATGCCTCTTCAGGGAGCTGGGGAGAGCGATGAGGTCTCCCCTCAGCCTCCTCTTCCTCAAACTAAACAGTCCCGGCTCCTTCAATCTTTCCTCATAAGATTTATTCTCCAGGCCCTTCACCAGCTTTGTTGCCCCAAACTAATATCCCACTGACTTTACACACTTGTCACTCACATGTGCACAAGCTCAAAGTTGTTTTAAAAGTGCTGTTTCTGCAGGCACAAATGCCCCTAACTCCCTACCTCAAGCTCTCCTCCTTCACAGTTTTTGGAGGATAGCCAAAAGATGATGTGGTCTAACCTGCCTCAGTCTTTCGGGAATAGAACAGCCATCCAGAACCCTGAAAGCAGCCTTCGTGGTTTGCTAATTTGTGTGAGGACAGTGGAATCACAGCTATTGTGCGACCTGTATTCTCCTCTATTCAGAGCATGCCTGCTTAATTAGAGTGATTAATAAACAGCAGTGAATATGAGTGAGATAAAATGAAATACTTAGAAGAAGTGATTCGGAGAGTGCATTCCTGAATTAGGGTCAGATCTCAAGGTCGAGCTGAGGGGAATACAGCTCTGTGTAAGACAGCACGTAAATCCAAGTGGTGGAAATTAGAGACAGAAACACAGAGAAAAGCTGCTGTGGCCTTAGACCCAGCTGAGACTGATCCCCTCCCTGAGTGGACATCAGCAAATCAATAATCAATGGTAATTGTCCAGTTTGAGATGAGAGTGCCCAACAAGGCAGATGACTAAGTTTTCCACGAAAAAAAGTTCTATGCAACTTGTAGATATATTTAGTTTCAGAGAGATCCCCCTTTGACATCTCTTCAGGCCCCACACTTGTAAGCTCGCAAAGCTAATATAAAGCCGAAATTGACTGAATAAGGCTTGAGGAAAAATGCAGAGAGGTTAATGGCTTGAGGGCGGTCAAAGGCCACCATACACAGGAACTGCCACAGACCGCTTAATTGCTGCAAAACACTGAGCACAGATGATCAGTGCCCATGTTTCAATCAGAGTACATTATGGGTACAGAAAACCCATCCCAGTGGATAATGCAATTCATTTCCTCATTATCACCATTAGTCAGGAATAGTCACTTGAGAGGAAAGTGAAAGAAACTTCGCAAATGACATTCTGAAATAGTTAAGTCATGTCGTTTATTTGTCATTCTTACTACGTAGAAGTTGGCTTAGTCCTGAAGAATGAGAATGTATATTCTTTTTTTTTTTTTCTTCAATCTTGTATAATGCGATGTTTGCATGGATAAAGGGAATAAATTTGATAATCCAGTAAAGGCATCCTGCTAAGCTCTTTAGTGTCAGTGAAACTTAATGGCAATGAGTTCCACAGATTAACCGTGCATTACAAAAAAAGGCATTTTTCTTTATCCATTTTAAGTTTTCAGTCTTTCCGTTGCACAGATTGTATTAGAGGAGTTAGGAACAATAATATATGACTTAATATTTCTTAATATAAATTTGTAAAATAATAAATGGTAAAATCACTCCTACTTGGTCCTTGGTGTTTACAAATCTCCACATAAATTGTCACCAAATTTCCTGCCTAATGAACATGCATAATTTCCAACTCTGTTACCATAGAGATGTTCTAGAGAAAAACCTCACAGAAGTTTTTCATTGATGAAAAAGAGTTAAGGTAGATGGCTAATGCTCTTAAAAGCCCTGTTGAGCACTGCTGAGTAAGGTAAATAAACCTTGCTGATATCTGGAAGAAAACAAATCAAGATAGATTCGGGGAGAAGAGGGAGTTGATAGTTCCACCTGTACTTTTCATGGGAGAATTCCTCCCATTTCAGTAGACTTGCTCAAGCAAGAATTTTCTTTCAAGCTATAACACCCTTGAATTCTCCTCATCAGTTATGGAAGCTACACTTAAAATATTTTGGATCCAGGAAATGTTTTGGACTTGGAACCTTACCGTATGACTTATACAAGAGGTCCTCTAAACTGGGAAGGACTTTGCTTTAAACAGAGCCCTAGTGTGATTTAAAAGACTTTGTTCTCAAGTAGTTGCTGAAGCAGTTGTGGAATCTGCAGGATTGGAGCAATGACAATGAGAAAGTGGAATGTGGCAGTGGTGGTTATTCCTGCCTTTATCTGAATGTGATCCTGATCTTAATATATGACTACAGTTTGGAAGAACAATGATCCCGCTTGTTTTTACTGCGTAATCTGTTACAACATTCATATTCCTCTAGATATACAGAGCACTCAGAGCAATTTCATGGCTCCTGTCCCATTGAATCAACAGAGCCTACATGTAAGCTGCATTCCCCATGCTGTTTAGGTTTTCAGGGTCCAGGCCAGAGATGATGTGCATTGTGGCAATGCCTAACCCCAGACACTTATACTCTTTTCCTTAAGTAACTGTGAGTGGCGTAACACAAACTACTAAAAAACCCACTGAAGAGAGAACCCATCGGGGGCTTTGTAAGTCTCGGTGCTCTAAATCATCTCACTGGAATTATCTTTCTCCATTGCCTGTATATGGAAATGTGATGCCTAACTCAGATTCTTGAAATCACATTTGGCTGACTGTAATTGAAAGCAAACAGTGTGAACAGTCGTCAGCAACCTTGGGGCAATCAGCACAACAAAAAGCATTTCAGGAGCACTTCTACTGGCAGGCAGGAACCGTGCAAGTTTTTGGCCAATTTTCTACAAGATTCTCATCCATCACTGACATTTATGCTACTTTCCAGAGCAGCAATCTGTCTGGAAGCTACTCAAGGTGAACTGTTTGTACTATGAGTGTGGCACTGGGGTAAGATTTGAAGGATAACAAGACATTTCCAAAAGCTTTGGTATCTATGCCCTCTGATAAATACAGAGCCCATGTAAGTGTCCAGTGAAATGCCCAGGGGCTGTTCTAACAAAAAACAGCCTGAAAAGAACTCATATTGCTGACGTCGTGTGTAACTGCAACAGAGAAGCACGCTTTTTAAGAAAGATATTCAAAACAGACCTTTAAAATATGTATAAGCATTTCACTCCTTTTGGAACTAAGATACATCAACAGGATAGCGATCTTCTGTACCTATGAACAACAGAACTCATACCTACAGATTATGAGCTCAAATCCTGTAGACAAAGTTAGCATCATTTTAGGAACTGAATTGGTAATCCCAACTTGAACTACGAAGAAATGCTTTTTATCTAAACCAGAACGGAATGAATATACAGACCTCACTACTTGAAGAAAGTATTTCAGTAAACATATGGTTTTATCTTTAGTTCCTCCAAGTCTGACCCACAGATCCTATAAAGGAAAGTTATGGCTGACTTAGAGCTATGAAAAGAAACTATTCAGTTTAAGATGTAACTGAAATGGAAATGGCTGTGCACTAATCAGTTGTGCCTTGATTTACAAAGGCACTGCCACCTAAAGCAGTGCTGAAAGAGGTTTGAGTGCAGGTTTATGAAGATAGGGAAGGAAGAATCAGAAGGCTGTGCTGCAGTTTTCTTTTAGGAAACACTGCAATCTAAAAAGATGCTACCAGGTATAAGGAGTGATGTCTCAATTTCTGTGTGGATTCCACTCTGTGCTGTACCACCTTTATCAACTGCAGTGACTTAAGCCAGAAATACCGCCACGTCCTCTTGTTAGAGGTCAGTTGTAGGCTTCGCTTGAGAACAACTGCTGCGTCGGGAACTACAGAGGTTCTAAGAACATCTGATTTTCATTCCAATGAACAATATAGCTGATGTGACTGCTGCTTATTAGCAAAATAAATCTATCTACAAATTTTTGGTCAATTTAACACATTGGTATCTGCTAGCTCCTTTTGAACCACTGTATCTGCATCCAGGCATCATCAAACAGAAAGAAACAAGCACATGGGTAAACCCAGACCAAGTTCTTTCGTATAACAGAGTTTTCAGCTTTCTGAAGAACTGAGCATTTTGTGAGTGCTGTTCAAAGGGAAAAAGTGACCTTTCTAGCGATAACTTTCAATACCTTCAGCCCTGGTTTGTGGTTACGTTATTAATCTCTAGCAGCTTTGTAATCCCTTGCAATGTAAGGAAACAGTGTATCTTCATTTAATTTGCTTTCAAGATCTCCCAGTAATCTGACATTTTTAAAGCTTATCTCATTTTCCAGGTCATCAGTTTGGTTTTTCCGTGAGCTTACTGTGCTTGACATTGAGTTAGGAAAGTGTCACGTTCATTGATTGCTATCTTTATGTCTTCTGTTTCCCTCTAAGTCTCTGCAAGCTTAACTGAAGATGTGAAACTTCTTTTCCTTGCACATATTTTAGCATGAATTAACACTAGCCTCTTACTAATACCTGAAGAGTTAACACAAGCCAAGTATAGCCTCTCTTCTGTTATGTCTCCTCCTGCAAAAATGGGAGTTGACAATCCTCATTCTCACCTACTGACATATTAAAAACAAAAGCCCAAATCCTTAAACAAAAAAAATTAACTTCATTTTTTGACACTATCAGGTTTAACACGGTCTCTTTAACAATATTAAAAATGAAGTAAAAAACCCCAAATAACTTAAAACATCAAATTACATCAGAGTAACTGAATATAATAACTGGAGGATGAAGATAGCCACTGTTCAGTGTTCTCACAATGTATTTCTCAGCACCTCAGTATTTCTTTTAAAATTATTAAATAAGGGAAGTGTGAAGCTATATTGGAATTGGTTTGTATAACAACATTGGAAGAGCTGGGGGCTGTCCGCATTGCTATATACTATGCCCACGTGGCTGACTGCAACACCTATCTCCAGCCCTTTCAGGTTACACACTGTCATGAGCTGTAGGAACCCGGTGGTATGTTGAAAACACCACATATCTGGAATTAAATACTGTTCTTCCTGTTCAGAGACAACAAAGAAAGCACGTGGACCCTTGATAAGGGAACGAACAAACAGACCTTTAACCAACAGATGGACCTAAACCATTCAGCTACCATGAACCTATAGGAGTAAAATAAGTATCTACTGACCAAATGCTTTCACAAAAATTGAAACAATGAATCATTTCAGTCAATTCAGATTTGGGGAAAATTAAAAAGGAAAATCACTGAACAAAATTGTCAGGCAGAAATGGAGTGACCAGCTCTACTGAATCAAACACTGTTAGGAGACACAGCGTATTGCTCGCTAAAGGCCTTGCAAAATAGATACAGATTATTTTATAGGTAATCTAAGTCCGTTACTGCTTTTTCACATGGTTTATTTTGGGAGTGCTGCAGTGACGTTGCAGTGTAGCATCAAGTTAATTAGCATCTCTGGTATTCTCGGGTCTGTGAGATAAAGTTAGCACACCACTTTTTATGAGTCAGATCTTTTAATTCCTATTATACTTTCCCATAGCAGAGAAATTCTTTAGTTTCCTGTAACATAAGAACACTTTCTTAAACTACAAATTTGGGAAAAAGTATCAGATTCAATGTAACATGGCTATTGCGACACACTTGTGAACCTACAAACTCCAAATATCAGGTACTGTTTCTAGTTTTCGGGTTTTAAAAAAATATTTTCTGATATCCAAAATCTAAAATGTTTATATAAAATAAATCTATTTTGAAAAAAATACACTTAAAGCAATTAAACTCCTGAATTTCTCCCCTTTCCAGCAGCATATACAGTACAGCGCACAACTGAGTGACTAAAAAAGATGAGCAGATTACCTGGGGATTTTCTTGGGAATCTGCGGCGGTGATGAATGGCTTGCTATTTTCTGTTCAGAGCTCTCTGGCGACTTTTCCTGCAGCTCTCCCTTGTCTTGCACTAGCGCATCTGCGATAGGGGACTCTGCTCCACTCTTGTTTTGATGGTCAGCCTTTGGTTCAGCTTGTGCCGGTTCACATCTGTACATGAAAACAATCGATGGCTTCTCACTGGAGTCTGACTTTGCCTCACTGAACCAGTGATGACGTTGAACCGGAGGAGGGGGGAGCATATGTATGACAGTTCCATCAAGGCCCACCAATTTTCCTTTCTCTCTTTCTTTCTCTTTCTCTTCCTCATCATCAGCTTTCCTGCGGCGGAAGAAGCTCTTAAACGATATCCAGCGTTTGGGTTTCGCATCAGCAGCTCGCCGGCCTTCCGAGTGAAGGATTGACTCGGCCTCTGTGGACCTGGTGGGGCTGTTGGGTTTGCTCCAGTTGCTGAAATGCTTTTGCAACAAGTTACTTGCATGATAGGGTGAAGAAGTGGACCGTGGAGGGGGAAACGGTGGTGCCTGCTCCGCTTTGGGACTTGTGGTGTTTGGGGTGGCTCTCACTGGCTTTGGAGAGTGAGCAGCGACTGGCTGTGAAAGTGCATCTTTCTGCATTTTCATGCCAGTGTTTTCCACTGTCTTGGACGACTCTATTTCAGACTGTGATGTAAACAGAGATTTGGGGCGTACCAGGGTGTTTCTAGTAGCATCTGCATCAGGGGGTAAGGAATACAGTTCTTCTACACTACAAGACTTGGGTCCAGACTGAGGCGTTTCTGGAGGAGACTGTGGAGGCTGGATAGAAGCCACAATCTGTGACAGCACTGTGCTTGCATTCTCTCTACCGCCGCTGCTGCTGCCAACGGAAGTCTCTGGTGTTACGTCTGTTTTCGCTGCAGGCTCCTGTGTTGTCTTTTGAACTCTTGATGGGGAGCTGTGGTCAGAACTATGACTTCTCTGCGGTGATATCTGACTTTTGCTGTGACAGCTGTTAAACTCCTGGACCTTTTGGGCCACAGAACCCAGCCTGCACTCAGAGCTATTAGTCACCCCCGCCTTTGCTTGGGAAAGTTCAGTGGGTTTACTTCCTGCGGCTTCACTCATTTTGCTTTCTGTTTCTATTTCTTCGTACGTGTGGCTTATTACGCTGGTAGTTTTATCTTTGATGGATAGCTCTCCGCTGTTCCCTAGGAAACTTTTATAGATGGCCAGGTTATCGTACGCATTTGGATTGATTACAATAGGGACTTTAATAGCGTTTTTGGAACTCTTCGCGTAAGTGGGCTCATCGTGAATGATAATAGGAAAAGGTGGCATGCCAGCATTATTGTAGCTGTTGAATTTTATCTCAGATAAATTGGGAGACTTAACTGGGATAGTTTTTGAAGAAATGTTTGTGGCTGTAGGTGAAGTAGGAGCCGATTTGTGGCTTGTCTTCCTGGGAGGAACAGAAGGTCCTGAGCTGTTAGAAATTAACTCCACCTTAGGTATCTTCTGTCTTGGACTAGTGCTAGAAGTCCACACTTCTTGGTATCTGATTGCACTGGATTTCTTCAGATTAGTGTTTACTCGTACAGGTGATGCTGCAGAGGATGTAATAGGTGTGCCTGGCATTACAGGCGAGCTTGGGTTAGATGATGCAGTTTTGGTTTCTAAGGTTTCGGTCTGATTCTCCTTACATTCATTGGTCATGGCAGCTGATACATCTACTATGGTATATGGCTTGCAAACTGGTTGTTCCATATTCACCACCCTGTAAGGTTTCGCTTGCTCTTCCACAGGCACCAAATTTATTGTTACAGCTTGACCAGCAACATCCGAAGAACTTTTATTCTCTTGCTTATCAGTCTGCACAGCAATTTTGCCATCCTTCTCTTCCAGTCGAAGCGCAAGGACTGCCTTGTGAGTTTCTAAACTTTTCGGAACCGTTCTGGGAGGTTTCGACACATCCTTCACTTGTTGACTATCACAAAGACTTTCATATTCTGGTTCAATCACCCTGAGGTCCTGAGGAGTACTAGGAGATAACCCTCCATTACAGAGCTTCTGTGAAGAGCTGCTGGCTGTTCCAGAACGAGACTCTTCTGTCAAAGAAGAATCAGGAGATGTAGAATCAGAAGATACCATGCTCTGCATGCTCTCTTGTCCATAAAGAATCACAGTCTCTTCCCCATAACCATTTAAAATTTCATCATAACTGTCATCATAATCTACTGCACAGATCCGCTGGAGAGACTTGTTTCTAAGGGGCACAGTATTCCATTTTTTGTCAACACAGAACTGAACAGGAGATAGGGTGTTAGCTCTAAAATTAGCAAAGCGAGGTTGGCCCCTCATGCGAATTTCCATTGCGAGCAACTCTTCATCACTTTCATCCCAGCTCTCATGCTCTTCTTGCATGCTGCCAAAAAACGTGTCATCCTCACTCTCATCTCCGCTAGAGAACTCTGGATAACAGAAACGTCCACCTTCATTACTTATTACTTCAGTGCTTCCACTCAGAATAACGTGCTTACTGTGTGAATCCTTCATTCCACCCATCATGCAGCTTGGAGGGATCTTTCTTTCTAATGATCTTTTGTAACAATTATTTATTCTTCCCAAGAAGGTTTCCCTTGAGTTCATTTCATTTCCAGTTAGCTGAGGTGTGGTATCCAAACCCGCAATCTCCTTCAAAACTTCTGTCAGTCCATTATTATTGTTGTTTGGTATCTTCCCTACACCATCGGTATTGCCGTAAGGCCTGTGAACATGGCTATAACCTTCAAGTTCATCTTCATTATTATTGTTCAGTGTTTTTTTGTTCAAGACAGCTTTGTTTCGGTTCCACCCCGTGGGCACTGATTTATTCTCGCAAAGATCCGCTGTGCTGATTTCACCACATACCCCCTGCCCATCTACCACCATCATGGTGGGTTTCACAGCTATCGTGGGTTTCTTTGCCACAGGTGGTCGGAAGCTTCCCGTATTTCTCCCACGCTGGCCGGTACTTTGGTTTGCATTGGGTTTCAGATTTCCATGTGAGAGGGTTTTTTTTTCAGATACTGGGGGTAACTGATGCAAGCTTTTGGGCTTGAAGCAGTTCTTACATTCGCCAGGTTTCCAGACGTGTTCAGTGAAAGTGTTGCAAGCGGACATTTTCCCCGAGCTCTGCGCTTGCCTCTGTGCTCTTCAGTGCATGGTATGAGTTTCACCCATATGTTTCCGCTCTGCTCACTTGGTACGGCTACTGTTTTGAGGAGCGATCATTCTGAAACACAAAAGAGAATGAGGGTAAGAACTGGAAACAAAAAGGCTGATCATTATACTTAGATTTTCTACTCTATGAACAACTTGGAATAAGCAACTAGCCTTTTGCTGATGTCTTAGCTCTTTTTACCTAAATTTAAACAATTGTGCCACTGAAATGCAAAAACATGCTGCGAGTATCATTCTTCTCATACATAAACCATTAAAACTTTGGCAGCTAAGGCCTGTATTACTGAAAGCAGGGAGAAAGAAAGAAACGGCAATGGCTGAGAATTTAGAATAATTCTCTTGACTAGTTCAGGGCCTTTAATTTTGCCCACTAAAACAAATGCTAGGAAGAGAATATAAACCCCAAAGATTAGTGCACGTTGCTTTTAAATGAATTACTGAAACATGAGACAGGAAAGTAAGAGTATGTTTTACTCTCCTAAATGCAATTGAGATACTTTGTTTTAGCCTCAAATGAGCCTGAGCTCGGCTTAAGTGACAAAACACATTCAAGCAATTCCAAATTCTGTCACTTTAGCACTTTTTTCATCAGAGTCAAATTCTAAGTGCACAGGTGTTCTGGTTGCAGGGACAGGCTGGGCTGCTATGCTGGGAAAGGCATAGAAAAATTCTGGGGAAGCCTTTCTAAAAAGCCACTGCTTCCTCTCCTTTAGCTCACCACAGTGGTAATAAACCATTCTTGTGGCCTCAAAACAAAGCGATGGATTTTTAGCCCCTGATTTGTTTCACATGTAGCTTTTCTTCTTAACCCCTCCAGAAATAACAACCGAAAAAGAATTGGAAAATCTCTTTCAAAGTAAACATTTTTATTTCCTGAAACGATCAGCCTTAAGTAAAAACCAAACACAAATCTGCTGTGCTTTATAGTCATTGGAATATCCAGGATTTTGAGAGTTTCATGAATTAATGCCTGAAGATTTTAAGCCTTCTAAGCCAAATCCACAAGTCTAGTGTCTTCGTCACTGTTGCATAACTCAAATTATTGGAGACACTGCACTGAGGTGAAAGAATCTGTTTGTCCACTGCTTCTTCTGTAAACACAGGCATTGAAAAAATCAGTATTTTTATGTTCTTACAGGCTTTGGGTGAAAATATACTTGCTGATCACATTAAGTACCCTGAGGGTATTAATAAACGCACTCAGTTCAAGATGCAGCTCTCTACAGTGCTCACAGTTAGCAACTCAGCAGCAGGACGGCTATGCTGGAATTCACCACGGGCACAACTGGTTTTCATCAGTGTAGCAAACAATAGAAGCCATTAGTAAACCGGACACTTGTATGAATTTGTCAGTCTCCTCACGTACTGCTCTGTGTTTTGGCAAAGGGCTGCAGAATGCTGGAAAACTCTTTATACAGCAATCCTGTTCCAACACCAGATGGGGCTGAAGTCTAACTCTATTAGATTATCTTCAGACACATCCATGGTACCAGGGCTATCGTATTTCATACATCGACTGAATATGTTTCCAGACAAAGCTTTTTGCCAAAAAGTTAGTGCCAAAAGCTTTCTCTTTATGACCTAAGAGATAGAACATCTGCCAGACAGAGATTTGCCCAAACTTTCAGCCTTTGTTTTATATATACGGAGAGGAAAATGCTTTTGTATTTTTTTATCTCTGCCAAGATTTGTTGCCTCAACGATTTGTGAGCCCGTATATTGTAAGCAGAAAAATTACATTAAAGAACAATTCACCTAAAAACAGAGAGAGAGAGACAGAGTGCTCGCACATACTAGAATGTTATACTCTGGTTAGCTCCTTTTCACGTATTTAACAAATCAAATGAGTGATGTTACACTAGTGGGAATCTAAACTAAATGTTCTTGGAAAATACATTTCTCCATTACCTGAAACCTATGAAGGAACAATGCAAACAAAAGGGACAGTGCTGATGTGTGTGGTCTTTAACTGGGTGCTAAAAATGTATACACTGCATTTGTAGAATCCCATCACAACAGGGACAACTTTATGGCCTCCTGGACTAAGCATTTTCTGCTAATAATGTTGAGGTAGAAATGAGAAAGCGCTCCATTGCACACCTTCAGGTGACTGCAGTTTGTTTTGCCCCTGGCTGTACTCCCTTTCATTTGCTCAGATACACTAATACTAATCGGTTTTCCTCTAGCCCAAATGAGGGCTACGCTCAACACAGGAATGCAAACTACAGGAAGCAGCAGAACCACAACACAAGGCACCGGGCAGAGTCAGAACTACAGGACGGTCATAGCTCTGTGAAAACACCCGGCCCAGGAGTACCACCCGCAGCAATTTATCTTCAAAAGAAAATACGTGTTGACATGTCCATGTAAACACAGAAAATACATAAGATACGTACAGATATTTTAGATCTTTTGCTCTTCAACAACTAATAGAGATGGTTTAAACACAAGCATGTTCTCTTCCATAATGTTTGACACAGCCTGTGAAAGAAGAGCCATAGACTTCTTGGGTGCACTTTATGCAGCTGGATTCCAAGTGGTTTGGGCAGCTGTGGGATGAGCAGTTCCTGCCACAGGCTCTGGCACTGCCTGCAGCTGGAACAAGGAGGAAAGGCGCACCTCCAAACAAGGGGGAATGTATCTTCAGGAAACAGCCAGAAGAATTCCAACATTCTGCTAGTTTTGCACTTGGAAATCAGAAGCACTCCTATGCTATTACAAACAAAATTCAGAGAGACCTTTACCTGTTTAAACAAGTATTTTCTTTCTAAAAGGAATTCAGGAACTTTCTTCAATGCTGTATAACAAAAAGCGATTTTTCTGATGTTTCCCGTTCCCTTTAAAGAAACTACATTTACTGTTTCATCTACAGATTCCCTATTATGAGAGATAATTATAGTGAGAGTGATTACGAGCGATAACAGAAATGAATCATCTTTCAGTATTAAAAAATGTAAAACATTCTTCCCGTGTTGAGGTTATTGCTGCCTCTGCTGGGAATGGCAGCTTGGTAGGGGGCAGCAGAGGCCACGGAAGGTAACGAACTGCACAGAAATACAACAAGGAAAAAATATTCTGACACTGTTCAGCCCTGGATTCTTACCCTACTCTCCAAAACAAAGCAAGTCAACAAGAGAACCAGGCAGTCACACAACAGATCCCTTAAGCTACTAGTGATTAGAGATCCTTTTGTCCATAACTTCCCCGCTTCCATGACAGCCCATGGAACTGCTGAGGAGCAGAAGGAATGTGTACTCTGCAGAGCTCCTGGCTCCTCTGAAATCAGTAGTTGGGATGACAGAACTTACTTGAAGATACTCAATCCCTGCAAAACCAAGGCAATGACAGCCTCAGATGTTAAACATCAAACAGCAGTAGTCTCCTGAAGAAAGCTTCGACATCAAGTATGTACTATCACCACTATGCACTTCATCCCTGTATCTCAAAACCTTTTACGTAAGTTGATAAACCTAACTATTCACAATTAATACACAGAAACACTGCAGTGCAGCAATGTTAAGTAACTAAACTTCACCAAGTGAGTCAGTGACAGGAACAAGCACAGACAGACAAGTTCTGCTCCTAATGCGGTGCTGCAGCCAGCAGATCTTGCTACTTCATTCACTAAATGGTTGAGTCAGCACAGCTAGTTGATCAGCTTCAAAGGCCAAATGATTCTTTGTGTAAATGACAATAACGCTCCTCATTTCAGCAGATACACAACTGCACGCAGGAGGGCTCAGTCTGGCCCTGTTCAGTTGATATCAAACAAACGGAAATGCCAAAGCATACTTCACTTTCCAGGGCAGAGGGAGAAGATGACAGATTCAGAGCTGCAGTGCAAAGACGAAGTAATCAGCTTGAGATACCCGCATGTCAGGAATCGCAACCTTACACAGAAATGCAGAAGTATTTTTGTGCCTCTTATTTGTTGACATCATCTTTGTTGAGTGCCGAAAGATAGCAATAAACATGCATTTCAGGCATTTTCCCTTTGTTCTAAATAATTTCAGGCTGGCGGGTCTCCTTTAGATGCGTGCTGGCTGAATCACAATGAAGGCCTTCTCCGGTAATACTTTATACTAACATAATCCAATTAAAAGGAACTTAATTGGTGTGCAACATTCCCTACAATTTCAACATTTTAAAAATGAATAGTCTCAGTAAGTACCAGATGGTGACACGCACTAATTAATCAGGCCTGCTCAATGAATGAGCATATTAAAATGAATGCACCTATTAGACATGTGTTTTCAATGCTGTATGCTGCAAAAAGCCTCCCCTTAAATGACTGCCTGTTATATTACCGAGCAATCAGCACAAGTGTGCATTTCATCATTTGTAATTGTAACACTATCACTCTTTGATCTCTTCTTAGATCACTAGATATTTGGTACAGATTTCCTTTTGTCTGTCCTCCTCCAGGGGGGAGGCATTTAGCTTTAGCATTGCTATCCATGAAAACGGGCCCATGGTTTTTATGCTGCAGAACAAATTGCATCGATCAGCCTCCTTATCGGACAACAGGCCAATAAATCGCTACCGAATAACCCAGGAACCTCTCGCCATTGACAGGCATGTCCTCAGACTGAAAACAGCAGCAACGGGAATCCAACCCAGGCTGCCTGTACAGGGGCGCCCAAACACCACAAAACCACTAAGGCTTTGTGGTTGTGTCTGACCCACTTGCAGGGATCTGGACAGTCACTGCTCATCACAAACAATACTGTGAGTTCAACATAACGAAAACAAAGTGATGGTTATTCTTTGTCAGTATCTGATTTCTGTTTCTTTTAAACTTTAATGTAATTGGAAGCATTTTAATAGGCATTCTGGAAAAAATGAAATGCTCCAACTTCATGAATTTGGTCCTGCTTGGGTGGCAATGGGCTGTAGAAACACTACCTACCCCAGAAAATGTCGAGACCTACTGATGCAGTGCCACTGAACCACCTAGCACAAATGTGACATGTTGTTTGGGGTTTTTTTACCTCCTTCAGGCCATTAAAAAGTTTTCTTCTTAAATTTTACATCATTTGTGCAACTTCAAAGGAAAGCAAAACTCCCAGTGAAGCTAACTGCAACATCTGTTAGAGTCCTGAAACAATGCAGAGAGAAAGAGCTGCACTGCCAGAGAAGCCACGGTCCCAGTTTGAAGGCATGCTGAGAAACACACTTGCTTACATTCAGTACCCGGAACCACTGTGCTTTCAATAATCTTGCAGCGCTTATTAATGAAATATAAATCAAGTAGAAAAGAAAAAAAAAGATGCTATGTAGTACCACAGCAGCGTTTGGAAAGAAAAGCTAAAGCATCAATATTAAAAGATGTGAGTAGCGCGCTTAGCGATCTCACAGCACTTCAGAGGTGAATGAGCATTTCATAATATAGATTCTCGTCCAGAGGAAGAGTGACTCTCAATTTGGTGAAGGATCAAGAAATCGAGCCCGGCCCTAAAGCGCAGTGGAGCCCAGTTCAGTCACGGCACGTACTTCACAAAAATGTGAAACTAAATAATGGCAAATTGCATTATGGACTGCCAAAATTTGATTCCCAAAGTGGACTAATACTTACTAAATATCAGATTATTGTTGTATTAAGCCAGAACTGTGATGACGACAGAATCTCTTCTACTCAAAGTACTGAAAAAAACACACTCCAGTTGCAAACTTGCTGCAAGACAGTATGAAACAATTAGGAAAACAACTTCAAACCATTTCCGGTTTTAACCTCTCACACTGTATTTTTTCTCCTTTAAAAAGAGTTTAAATTACATAACATTTCATAAAAATAAGTGAGGGAAACCCTTGAATATGTTTTGTCTACCTAAAGCTTGTAAGACTAAAACATGATAGAAATAACCAACGAACTGGAGCAAAAGCCTGCCTAGGGCTAGACAATCTGTAATGTTTCAGAAGAAAACAGGAATTTCTTTACAATTTACCTAACCCAAACAGATAATGCCACAGAGCAGGGAAAAGGCAAGAAACATCCTCAGGATCTGCCCAGGTACTGTGATCAGATTCTGCATCATCACATTGAGAACACAAAAAACAGTAATAAGGACAAGCGCTCAGATCTGGTGTTGAGGCCCAGCAGGCCAGCCAAGACATGTACTTGAATGCAAACTCTTCTGAGTTCCTGTAAGAAGAAGAAATTCTTATCTGGAGAAAACTATTAAAACTATTCTTTTTTCCCCCTTTAGGAATTTTTTTTTCATAATTTAGCATTAATAAAACTTAAATTTATAATGACCATTCATATATATATGATAATACTACAATGATCATTCAGACAACGCTGCAAGGTATATTCTTTAGAGATACCCTTTACTTGTACAGGAAATTAGATATATTTTTTTTTTACTTTTTTAAAAGTAAGATAAGCCAGACTTATAAATAGTTTGTTTACCTTGCTTCCTAAAAAGGGCTGTGTACAACATGCCAGCAAATTAAGGGTAAGCACATCGGCTGACGGGAGCAAGCATGATAATAATTTCAAAAAATTCTCCATTTTGATGCATTTAAGTTTGTCCCAACTCTATTTAAGCAAAACGAAGAGAATTAAGCCCTTCACAGCATACTAAAAACACACGGGTATGACTACACCTTGACCAAGCTAATTATCTTCAATTTACCTTTCTTGGGCTCACCTTGAAATCCTGCCCTTTGATCTTTTTTGCCTGTTGTTTAAGCACATGAAAACATCTAGAAAAATAACCTTTACTACACCTCTCCAGAACGTATTCACAACAAACAAAAAAAGAAATAACCTGGAAAACATTCTACTGCTTCTATAGTTAGAAAGCCCAGACCCAGCGGTGGTTATCCTTCTGCTGAGCACAGCTTGAACATGAAACCAGTGTGTATCATCACTGGATTATTGAATTCATCAATTCTGCAACTTCCATTTACTCTAAAACTCTCTCCCTTGGATTGCTGGAATGTCTGGCTCTGACGATCTTTACACTGAAGCCATGATGCAGCAAAAACTGCAAGTGCCAAAAATATCATTTTCAGTTTAGCAAAGTAACTTGTGGATAGCAAAACACAAACCAGTATTAGATAGGATCTTACTGAAACGTAGCCGAAGACAAACAAAACGCTGTAGTATCAGGAGCAGGTAACTCAGGAGAGCATTAGTGGATTGCAGCCAGCATAAGAGGTCAGCTATAATACAGAAGATAAAAGACGCTGCAGAGAAGCCAGGGGAGTACTCCTCATCAGTTTCAACACCTTCTCCAAAATCCTTACGAGTTACTAAATAAAGACTTGAGAGAATTAAGTTTAAAAATAAAGACTATCACCCATTACAAAAATAAGCTATTAAAAATAACTGATAAATTAAGAGCACCAGCACAGGAGGGCTGCACTGTGTAAAGCCAAGGACTGTGGAGAAAGTTGAGAACCAGGTGGCTGAGCTCCACATAGAATGATGTGGTCCCTTCTTGGAGCCAGGCACCAGTACAAGGAGCCAAGCACAGTGGGAATGGACATGGGTTTTATCTTCTGTGAAGGAAACTTGCTCTTCTTCCTACCAAACAATGAAATAATGGGCAAAAGAGAAATGGCATAATTGTATTTTAATTTTTTGAGAAACTCTCACAAATTGCTAACTGCAGGACGTGCAAATGGTGGAACAGAATACACAAGGCATCCAGCAAATTACATACTTTCAGTGTAAGAAAATCAATGACAAGATTTACTGCATATTGTGTTCAGTTCTATTTATGACATCTCAGGAAGAAATGCAGCATAAAACAACCAGAAAAATATTTAAAGGGATGAAAAAGCTTTCCATATTAAGCAAAACAAAAAGATGAGGATAGTTTAGTTCAGAATTGAGACAAGTAAAATGATATCATATTAAATGATCCATCGCATAAAGAAGATAGACTTTATGCGGTATATTTAAATCAGGAGAAAGAAAAGGATTCCATATAAAATGCTGAATCGAGCTGGCACTAAGATCAACAGGTCAGCTGGATTCAGAAAAAATGATCAGACATTTATACATGGAACGAGACACTTGTACTAAATGGGATAAACCCAAAGCTTTCTATTTTGGTGCTTAAACAAAGCGTTATCTACTTGAGTTGAGAAGCAAATTCACTCATTAGCACGTTATTTCTTTATGGACCATGTAGGACAGGGCTGCTGCTGGAGTCCAGGTGCCAGGCCACAGTAATGCTCCCAGCGCCGTGCTGCGTGCGAGGTGCCTGTCTCATGAAACCCTGCACCAGCTGTCAGTCTCTTCATGCTCACAGATCCCGTTCCACCACTTCACCAGACCCGATGCACCGAAGAACCACAGAATACAAGACGTTGTTTTAAAGATTCCTGGTCTATACTCTTCCGTCCAACCTGCACTACATAACTGTCCCACCTCTGTACAGCACGTCCCGTTTGTCTAGGATTCTACCCACATAAGCCTTCCTTTGGCAAGGGCCTTCTCAAAATTAATCTCTTTGGTCACAACATAATTCTGTTTGTTTTACTTTTCATCAGATCCTGCTCTTTACTTCCAGTGCTTTTATTTTAATATAGCAAAATAATTAAATGGTGAAATAATATGAATACACCATTATCTCCCAGCAAAAAGACCTCTCTCTTCTCCCACACACTACTAGGCTTACACCTCAGCTCTGGAAACATTCTTTGTGTTCATTTCTACTTTTTATCATGTTTGATTTCTACTTTTAATCATGTTTGATATTGAGCAACTGGGACCTCAGGCTACGAACTACTTAGGCAAGTGGCTGTGTGTTACACTGGTGCATGTCTTGCAATCATCCATACAAATCCATAGCAATGCATAAAGTAAGGTGGTGGTAATTACAAGGGTAAGGAAGCCAGGTGGAAGTCTTACAGAAGAGTAGTGCTGTTTGAATGTTGTCATACTAAAAGACAGAAAAATCAGGATAAGTTGACAAAGGAATGATATAAAAGGGATTTTTCTCTACAACTAGCCTAAACAATTGTACTTTTGAAAATGCATACATTGCTAGTTTATGGTGGAAAATAAAAATCAAAATAAGCCACATACTGATACATCATTCACTACTACGTGGAACAAGTGCCTGGAAAGGACTTGGATTTTTGTGAAAACACCTTCAGTTCCCCATTCCACAGCAACCATCATCTCCTCCCACTGCCTTCCACTTAGCGCAGTGATTTTGCCTCGTTCCTTGCATCTACGATCAAAAGACAGACATTCTAATTTGAGGATCTCTTTGATAATCTTGAGAAACTAGCTACAGGTAATTTTTCAGCCATCAAAGCTAGATCAAGCAGCTTATTCTCACTCAGGCTACTCTTCTAATTAGTATGTCATTTATTCATCCAAATAAGCTCCTTTACCAGGCATGATGAATACAAGAAATTTTAATCCTCAGCCATAAGCCACAGCAATGAAATGAGTGATGAGCTGTAAGTCAGAAGGTTAAAGATCTTACTGCTTACTAGTGTTGAAGTTAAAAAGGAAACAACAACGACACCTTACAGCAGATGTTCTTTGGTACTCCTAAGGCTTTGCCTAGAATCCGTCCCCATACAAGGGGAGGCCATCGCTGATAAGAAGGCTATTAGGGATAAAAAGCACCATCGTAGGTGAAATTCAGAAAAGGAATTAGCAGATCCTGAAATCGTATGCTTTTAGCATTCATAATAAACAAGAATTGATTTTTTTACTTCTTCGGATGATTAAGTGCTGTGTCTGATCGCCTTTTAGGATACCAGGCACCCAAACACCAGGACAGTTTCTCTGAGCACTACCCTGCCCGGATTTCCATCATACAACGTTGCATGCAAAGCAGGATCAGTGCAAAGCAGGGAAAGATGCTATTGTGTAACTGTGTGTGCACCCCAGGGTCTCACAGAGAACTCATCTGTGTCAGACAGAACAAGGCCACTGCTAATATAGAGCCTCCTGCTTCTTTGGATCATTTGGTACCAAGGTGGATTTACCATTATGGTATCAAATACAACTACTGACATTCTAAATGATTCACCAAGTATAAAATCCTAGTCTGCTTGAAAGAGCAGTGTGGAAACAGACCCAAGCCAAGAAAATCAATACCTTACTTCATTTAAAACACTGTGTTACAGACCACTGAGAAGAATCCAGTAGCTTTCATGCTCCTTAACCTGATTATCAAGTTAGCAATATTGCAGGCACCTTGTGAGGGGCCCCACGATGCAGCTTTATCCCTCCACAGTGACAGAAAAGGACTCTCAGCAAAACACAGGGCATCTAACAGCCAACAATCATCTTTTTAGGCTACCAAAATAGACACGATGTAGGGCAGGGGAAAAAACAACAACCAAAAAAACCCAGTAATTTATTTTAGTCCACAAAATCCGATTCCATACTTAAAAATAATCCATACATGGAAGAGCTACACAGTAAAGGCATCATTAAATGTAATCAAGGACAGAAGCAGAAAGGAAACGTTACAAATTCTGCATTAGTTTTTATCTTTCCATTCAATGACTGTTTTTTGCAGCTAAGGAATTTGCTCCAACCGTTTTTTGCAGCTAGGGAATTTGCTCAATTTACTTCATGAGAAACGAAATAGCTTTCATTTCCAAAGACATATGTTTAAACCTATCAAGTATGTAGAGCACTATAATTTTTACCCAGCACCTGCGAGATGAGGAAAGGAGGAGCCGCTTACTGCTTCTGCGAAGGCTGACTTCATGCAGGCAAAACCCACCCCAAGGACTGATCTGCTTTGTGGGCAGCAGGAGCATCCAGTGGCACCCGGCCACTAGAAGATCAGAGGTGGTTCATCACAAAGAGCTACAGCATCCAGAGCTGAGCCCAGCACACACCCAGTGCTCCCTCAGCCCCTTCTGCTCCAAGCGTTCCTGTGAGCCCAGGGTGCCCGTGAAGCTGTTCTTCCACCTATGACCAGTCATGGTGTCAGAGCACTCAAACACTAATTAAGAGGCTGCTTGCTGATCATACTTGAAAATCACAGGCTTGAAACCTAGCCAGTGGGTCAGGAGACTGTATGAAATAAAACAACTGCAGCACTGTAAACAAGCTCTAGGAAAAGAAAGACAATCAACATGAACGTTTGTTTGCAGAAATCACACTCTGAAATTCTTTTTCTTTAGTTCCTCTTTACAGATAGAGATGTTTTCCTAAAGGATTTGATTGCCAAACATCCATTTTGCTGCTTGTGCTTGACAGAACCCTAAAAATGCAAAGCTTTTTCTATCCAGAAAAAAGACATTGTGAATTTTCTAGTCCTGTACTGCAAAGATGACTCAAAGCTCATCTATAGGGATCTGAAACAGAATCACACTCACCTGAATGCTTTACCTTTCAAACAAGGTTTTTATGGCCCTGTACTTCATTAGCACACAGAACCACTACAAGTCCACCCATATGCAGGAATAGATTTCACAGAAAGCACACTAAGTCCAGGGCAATTACATTTCTGACTGCCAACGCAAGGGAAATATGAAAGGCTGCTATTACCTGTTCTCTTGGAGGGTCTAGAGGGAGGTTTTATTCTTGCCATGTATGCCATGTGCCATTGTGAGCTAAATTGATAATTAAACAAAGAACCAGTCTAAGAGAAACAGACGCCAAGATCTACTCCCTAGTCCACGGAAGCAGCATCAAGTTGCGAGGCAGTGGATTGCTACTCTGCCCACAGCTCCCTCTTGAGGTCCGGAGCTCAAGCTCTACAGGCAGGTCAGGAAACAGGATCAATACTCCAGCCAATGAGGAATACTGCTCGGGAATTTCAATGATGCTTTCCCAACACTGCTTCATCAACACTCTCCATGAAAAGGTGATGCGTATATCACATCTCCCAAGAATGGTCCATAGAAGAGACTACACGTTCTCTCTTGTACTTAATCTTGCAACTTATACAGGAAAAAAGGCTACGGGCTCAAACAGGGCTTAATAACACATTGTGGCATATGCTATGATTATATAAACAGGGTATGGGATCCCAACTGTTAGTCAAATGGTGAGCTGCGATGGCAATTTCAACAGCAATGCAACACAGCATTACTCATTTCTTTCGCCCCCATACTTAACTACCACCATTGGTTCTACTGTGCCATTTGTAAATAAAAAGTAAGCTGAGCTCTCTCTCAAGTGTTCTCTGTACAACAAGCTGCCCAAACCTTTAATGGCCAGTGACTTTTGTGAATTGTTACTAGCACCCTTAGACTGCTGCTCTCCCAAACACAACACAGCGCTCCTGGAGCTTCACACTGGTGACAAACACAATGGAAACAAACCCTTCCTGCTCCTGAAATAGATTCCTCTGTATGTGGAGCCGAGGCACGGTCCTTTTAAGTTCAGACACTCATGATAACTGAGTGGTCATGACTTCCACAAGCTTTTGAGGATCTTCACTCAAATCATTTCTCATGTAACAATCACGCAGCAAAGTGTCAGCTTTTTGAAGTCAACTGTTTTGAAAAGCCTTTTGTTAAACCAGTACATTGACAGTGATCCCAAAGCCCTAATTTTGATAGAAATGGCAGTATGTCAAACTCAATAAAGGCAGCAGAACTATGTTTGGATACCAGAAT
This sequence comes from Todus mexicanus, assembly GCA_013389965.1. Taxonomy (NCBI): domain Eukaryota; kingdom Metazoa; phylum Chordata; class Aves; order Coraciiformes; family Todidae; genus Todus; species Todus mexicanus. The sequence continues at coordinate 38,502 of WEIS01078345.1, read as the reverse complement.
ACAGTATCTTAAAAAAAAAAAAGGTATGAAATTCAGGAATAGGATTTTTATCATCTGCTTATCACGCCTGTATACAGTTGTGTGATGTGGCCCGTGTTGTTTCATACAAGTATGCTGAGAAACAAAAGTCGATTTGATCTGTGCTGTGGTGGTTCTCCAAATATATATTAATACCTAAGTTTTTTGCTACGTAAAGTAATTTTCTCCCCTTTTTTTCTGTTGAAAAAAAAATTCCTCATTCTTATTGCAGGGACAGGAAGACTGAAGAGAGAAGTGGAAAGATACAAAAAACCCCTAAAAGCATTTCTCAGAACACACAGGTTATAAAGAGCAGCTTCACAGAACCTCTCCTTTAGGTTCACCTCTAGTTTTGCCTTATGAAATGGGGCAGTGTCCAAGAGCCGCTGCTGCGACAGAGCCACCCGCTGTGCTGAGGCTCTGCGAGCGGCTCTTGCTGGTGTCAGGAAGCAGGTGCACAGCCACTTACACTAGCGCCATTCTAGGGCTGCTTCTGCCTTGCTCCAGTTGCCTGCTGTTCTGCTGCCAACTCCACTACATTCTGCCAAACGCAATTCAGTACCAACATACTGCGCTTCTGTTCCAGCAGAGGATTCTTCCAAGTCTGATATAATTCAACATGATTAACAAAAGGACGGTTTCATAATGCTAATTATCATGGTGTAGTCAGAAGATAGACTGTAGGCCTATATTTCTAATGTCCTATGTTAAATTTGTTCTCTAGACATAAAAGACTGGTACATTAACCATGTCTTATTTCCACATTTTTCTTCTCAGAGAAGCCTGGCTGAATCGCAACATGCACAGATAGCCTGAAACACTCAGCAGATGATTTCGCTTAAATCTCAAGTAAGACGAATTAGATGAGATCTTCAATCACTGCCTTGGGAGGTGTGGGCGATGCATCACGGTTTACAAGTAACGGCATTTGGAAAAATGCAGTTTTCACTCTTCAGCCACTGGACTCTTAATTACATGCTAAAACTTGGAGGAATAAGAACTGAAAAAGCAGAAGAGAGGCTTCTCAGAGATAATGAGATGGCTGCTTGCTGAAATTAGGCAGCATCATCTTTAATGTCTGTAGCGCTGAGCTAAAAGAAAAAAGCATATTCCTCCTATTGCCCAGTGCCCTCCCTTTAGCAACAGAGCGTGCTGTAGGAACTAGTTCTAAGCAAGACAGGATACTCTAGCAGCACATTCGCTACTTCAGTGAGGGGTTTGATTTTATAGGGTGTGATGGAACAACTAGTTTGAGGTCATGTAAAAGTAACAAATTCTGCCTCAAATCTCTGTGAACCTTTAAGAGGCCAGTTAACGTCTCTAAACGTCTCTGGAATCTTACTCCATGGTCTGTCAACTCATTTCCTGGTGGAAACTTGAGTTTTACACTCTAAAAATAAAGGATAAAGAAATTAGGAAGAGCCATCAAGCTATTTAAAGTCCAACTTGAATGTTCCCTACAAAGAATGTGATTCAAAAACTCTTGCAGTTTTTATTGTCCAAAGATTGTAATTTTTTAAGCTGTTTGGATGGATTTACTGTGTTATCCCACAATATGGACAATACCTTGGCATTTTTGTGGATGCAAACATTGGATTTCTTCACCAAGATGCAGCATTACTACTACTGTTAAACTCAGAAGGATCTCAGGTGAGTAGATACTTGATTACCACAGTAAGCAAACTAATCAAGTTGTGGATCTCCCATGTTCAAAGGTTATGCATCAGGTGGCTGGCTTAAAAGTTCTGTACAACTAAAGCACAACTGAGAGCATTATTATTGTAATATATGGGGATAAATGTCAGACTGCCAGTATACAGTTTGAACTGAAATGTAAACTGCTTGTTGATATCTCTTCCAGTTCTCCTTTTCTAATCATGAAAAGGGTTCTAAGAATTGCCCAAAACATTTGGGAAAGAGACTGAAATCACCATCTGAAAGTAAAGTATAGCAGTGGTTTAGGGGTTAAAGTTACATACATGGTGCCTTCTTTAAAAATATACCTGTGCATGTCACATATTGTAGTAGCAGAGAAATATGTATTATGAATATTTATAAACAAACAAGCAAACAGGAGGTAATTCATAAGGATGAGACATGTTGCATTTGAGGGTTTTGTTAAGACGTACACAGGCAGAAAACTCAACTAAATGTGACCAGATAAAAGAAGACTTAAAGCTGAGAAAATATGACCAAAAAACTAACCCCAAAACTACTCTGTAATGAATCCCAGGAAGAACAATTTAGACAGCCAGCTTATCCCAGGGAGCGATGCAAACCTACCAAATGTTTAAAACCTGTCTCGATAGAAAGCGGTCTATCAGAACACAGCTAACCCCAACTAGACACTGCGGGTACCGATGGTAGCTGACTCCATGCGAGATTACGCGGCTTTGCCCGCAGCAGTGCTTCTGGAAACAATTCCCAGCGTTGCCTTTGCAGCGGGTCTGGCTGTACCAACACTGACATGGGGAACACTGCACCACTGCTCCATTTGAGATGTTCAAAGCAAAATGGTAGCCCATGGCGAATGTAAGTGGCTGCAGCATTTCGGCTGGTATAGCGGCTGAAGGAGGTTCTCTTTTTGTGTAGCATTCACCGAAATACGTGCATTCATATAGACCTACACGGCATTTACACAGTTCCGACAAATAACAGCCAGTACAGAAAATAAAATCAAATCCAGCTTTTAAATAAGCAGATCAATTAAGATAGTAACTTTGTGGACAGCAGCAATTTAATTTATGGCAATTTCTTTCTTTTAAAGAGGAGGAGAGATTATAATACATAAAGTTATGAGCAAGGAAATTCCAAACTCTGCTCTAAAATTATCTTTGGCTTTGGTAAATAAACAAACTACCCCTTCCTCCCTTTGCCCTATTTCTCAAGCGTTTCTTATTTCTCCTCCCCTTTGACTGCTCATGGGCTTAATGTGATCAAAATTCTTACAGATGTCAAGGGGATAGACACAGCTAGTGGGTGCATTGCCCTTTGAGGCACTATAGACACTATTCGGTATTCACGGGATGCACGTTACTGACAGACAACATGCAGAGGAAGAAGTGGAGACTAAAACATTTTTCGCATTAACAAGAGGATCCTCCAAGTGGTTTGCAGTGTGCGCTCCAGGGCCATTCAATTTGTTCGACAGTGTTAGTATTTCAAGCAGAAGACATTTAACTCTTACTTCTTCCAGGACCCAAGTATAAATGTGGGGAATCAGGTATTTATCCAGTGTAGGTAACAAGATTTCTACCTTGCAATTTTCTGCAACTTAAAAGTAAATGATGCATAAAAAATGTGTTCTTATTAAATGTTAAACACAAGCGCTTTAACAGAAGCGTTGGGAACACAGCTATGATCTCTGCGTTTTGTCATCACCAACAACTGCAGCCCTACAGCCCCGAGGAGCCTACAGTTCCTACCAATCTGCTACTGAATTAATAAAGAGCAAGTGCAGCTTCAAAGAAATTATGGGTACTTTGTCATGTGCATTCAGAAAAAACCAGGCATGAAGCGTTGCCTTGCTAAATGTTAGAAAAGTTCTTATAAATATTCATATGCAGCATTTGTACTCTAAGCATTTAATCATTGCTTTACAAAAAAGGAATGGGGAGAAGGGGAGAGGAAAAAATTGTCATTTCCTCAGTTCCAAAGAGTTCAAGGTAACAGAAAAGACGAACGTGCATAAGTGCTCAATAAATCAGACAGCACCAAAATCAGAAACATAACTTACAAACAAGGGAATTTTTTCAGGAAGATTTGTTAAAAAAAGTTGTGTCTGAAGTTTTAAAATAGTTTGCTGGTACTAAACTAATGATTTTTTTTTATTTATTTGAATTGCTTGAATTTGAATTTCAATCATCTGAATTACGTAATTAGCTTTTGAAAAACAAGACTGATCTGTTGCTCTGACATTTGTATGAAGACAGATTTAATAGGCTGCACTTTCTGCATTTTCAAAACCTGCTTCTCAAAGCTGAACCTAATGTCATGGTACCAAACAGATATGGCCCCTTTCGCACAGCCCCTTGCCAGGGCAGTCAAAACGTGATCCGTGGATATGCAGCTGTTGTGAGCTAAACCAGCAAGACTGAAAATCCTGCTGTCACCCCTTGAAAGCATTGCGTTTCTAACTGTATTCTCTGGCACGCAGCCTCTCGATTAAGCCTCTCTGACTTAACGTTTATCAATACTACTGTGAATTAATATAGATTACTGTAATACATGCTGACAATACAAAAGCCTGTTCACAAGTGGCTTGTACACAAAAGAGAAAAGATATTGCAAAACAGCTTTGACATAAAACTATAAACCTAATAGAAAAGCTAAAAGATGGAGAATAATCACATCTAAACTCCTTGGAAATCATGCAGAGGCAGCAGCGAGGGACCAGCTTAGACATCCTGCCTTGCTGTGATCCTGCCTCCAAGCCAGATCAAACCAACCAACTCTGCCTTTGGCATACTTGAACCCACCCTTTTGTACCAGGAAAATCACTTCTTGTTGGAACAACACTTTGCAAACTAGCTTTGGGTACGACTGTCTTTGCAGTGTCTTTTTGGGTGCTACACTCTGGACATCCTGACTGAAGACACTATAGCCAGAGGAAAATAAAAAAGATAACCTAAAGAGATCCTTATTAACATACACCCAACTCCTTCACGCACACCTTTGCTGGTAGGAAGACATGGTGTTGGCTGAACAGGGTGGTAAAGCTACAACAATAGCAGAAGAGTCTTATTGCTATGGCACTTTTGGTTGCCCCTTGTATCACTCCAGCCAGATGTGCCCGTCTCTGCTCTCACATCTATCGGACAACTCTCAGCGGAGTTATTCCAGCACATACCATGTGTAGAAAGGCAAAGCAAACTGAAAAGTGGTGCTGCCTTTTACTTCCCTCAGGAAAACTGCCTCTTGCAAATGGTTTTATCATTTTCATTATATCCTGTTTGGTTTGCTTTACCATCTTGACTGCAACAATAGCTAAGACATAATAGAAAGATTTTTTTCCACAGGCTTGTTCTAATTACATTAAATCTCAAGTGAGATAGGACATTTAAATAAGAAACAACAACTCCGGAGTCTGAGATAATCACATATCAAGATCCTAGGCTTTTTGAAAGTACCATTAAAATGATGCATTAAGCATTACAGTGTACTCCAATGACGTTTCAACACAAAAGCCATTTCTTCGGTGGCATACCGCTGCACGAAGAGGTTAGCAGTTATTGCAGTCAATGTTTAACTCTGAACAGTTATGAAACATTATCCCTCATGTTGAAAGTTACATAGATCTTTGTAACACCAACCACGAGATACACACTCAAACCTCTGTGTGAGGCGAGGCAGCTGGGAACGCAGGGTTGCTGCAGGATTAATCACTTCACTAACCACAACTTAGAGCGGTGGAAGTTTTGAAGAGCTCCTGGATTTTGTTGCAAATTGTACCTTTAGCATTTTGTCATGACAACAGAATTCTCTTTTAATGTTCTTGGAAAACATATCATCTTCAGATTGCTGAAAACCACTGAAATATAAACATGCTAAATGCAGACAGTGGCTCTGCGGTCTATAAACACAGAGAAACCTGTCCTAGTCCCACTGTTTATGTGGTTAATGTTACAAGGCACCTGTGTCTCCAGAACTGGTACTTACAGGACCCCACAGCACATTCCCCTGCTGGAAACCAAAACTGCAGAAAGGGAACTTATGTGAGGAGGGAAGGAATTTAATTACTCCCCACCCTCTCCTCCTTTTCCTTTGGCTAAGTGCTAGCCCAGGTGAATGGGAAGGAGAAGGGCTGGCTCTGGGAATGCTCTGGATAAGGGGATCAAGGGCACCCTCAGCAAGTCTGCAGATGACACCAAGCTGAGCAGGATTCTATGACTCAATAACAGGGGGAGGACAGTTCTTAATTCCCTTTGCTCACAGGTAGTTACTAGACTGACTTAACTAACATCAAACCATGTAGAAGTGATTCACTAGTGTATGGCCACAGCTGGAGCACGAATATGTACAAACAGATGTGGGTATCAGTTACTTATTGGTTCAGCTGTTTTTCCACAGTTGTCATAGTTAAGTTTCAAGGAAATTATCTAGATACTGAGGATTAAGAGACTTACGTTCAGTCAATAAACAGAATCTGTGATTCCAAATTCAGTGCTTGGAGAATATAAACTTTCACAAGCAACAGCTGAGTCAGTAAAGCATTCTTCTTTAGATAGCAAAATGTGTATTAATTCTCTATTAATAATGTAATCAAGCGCACAACAGAAAATGGAAAAAGTTTATTTCAGATAACACAAAATAAAACTAATTTTTTCATGCCTACATTCCACCCTTCAGATTTGGAACACTCAAAGTGCTCTTATGCACTAATTACCTACATTTGTCGAGTGAACAGTGCCATGGCACTGAGGAATGATTGCTCGCATGGAGAAAGTTGAGTAACAATGGTTATATGACCACACTGCAAAAACATTTTCTAAAGGTAGCCCAGAGATATCTACACAGCCGCTGCTGGAGATGCCTGTCTGAATAGATCTAAACCTGAAAAGAACATACAGACAGATACAGAAGTAATCAGCAACCCCCATGTGCAACTACTAGTAGTTATGGAAATATTTAATTTGCATTTAACAAAGACGGAATTTAACTTGTAGATCTTTATAAACTATTGTTTCTGTTAACTTCCTTTAGGGCCTTGTGCTTATAAGACGTTTGTAAACTAAAATGAGTTGCAGATGCTTACCTTCATGTGCCCTCGCCACTTCTCCTGTACTGGCTCTGCTGTGTTCCTGGCACCTCTGAACAGACTCAGCTTTCAAACTGCAGCAAATCAACCTGCGAATGAGGAGGAAGAGTCATTTTCTGTCAAGTCAGCAAACTGAACAGGCTCATGAAGATAAGCCGTAAGTACCAAACATTCAGCCACAGAGAGGACAATACCACAGCTTGGAGCAGCAGTGGGGTAGCTGTTGTAGCTCTATTACCTGTTGCACCCCAACAAGTAGTGGTCAGAGATTTCAGAGGAGGAAAAGTATCAAGTTTTATGTAGGCATCGTGGCCTATGGACAGCTACTGTTCTGAAGCTCTCGGGCTCACACTGACTGGCCACTGTGATGCGTAAAAACTTCCCATTCTGCTCAAGTCTACCTTTCAAAAGCATACTTCAGTCATTTAAAACACCAGAGCAGTCTGTCACAACCTCCGCTGCAAGGGCCACGTTACCACCACTCTTCTGCCCAACAAGAATCCTCAGAGCCAAATGTTTTCCTTGGTAAATTGCAAAAGACAGGACCTCGTTTTACCTGTTCTTAAGATACAGACCAGTGTACTTCACATCATGGGGCCATGGACTGGCATTACCTATTTACAGATGCTCTTAAAATAATCATGTCACTCGCCTTTTTTTTTTGCACACTTGCTGACATATACCTTTGACATTGGCTACCACTGCAATACCAATGCGTAATTTCACATGCAAACTAAACAAAAGGCTGCTTCTGCCCGAAAGAGAGTAATAAACTGAGAACTAGCTAGTCTTGACTGTGGGTTGAAATAAAGGCTGAGAACAGAGGCTGCACAGGTCATGATGACCTGAGTACTGAAGAGAGAAAGCAAGACGAGGAGTGTTCCCTGAAGCCAGGACATTCATCAAAGCAAGTGCCAGTACCGCAGTGATACTAATTCAGCAGCATAAGGACAAAAAAAGAGAGACTGACTTCAACGAATTGGATGTGATATATTGCACGTTTAGTGCGGTATCCCATAGCTACTGAATTACCGAATCTTCATTGAGTGTTTCACGTCACATGCACGCCTGATTTGCTACCCAAGTTTCTTCCCACGCAGGCTGGTGGTCTCTCATTAAGACCAAGATTTACAGAGCACAGATTTCAGATTTTATAGAACCCACTGTGCTTTCTAAAGATCCACCTTTTCTTCTAAACAACTGAAATAACATTTTCTGGCCATGACTCCTAGTGTTGGTTGTGTTTTTTTGCTTTTTAAAATTTATTTATTGTTTTAAACTTGAAATGCATATTTCTCAGTCAGACCTCTAAGGATGTTAATAATGTTAATAAAGGGGGCACTATTTTCCCCTGTTTAATTCTCTGAGATACAAGGACTTCTACTCTACAGGAAATGAGGACAACAGAAAGCTGCAGATAACCATGAATGTAAAAATTGTCTTGAAGGCATGGAACAATTCAGCTCTAATTACAGCCAGCTGGAGTCTGCTCTCTTTGCAGTGATACTTCGATAATTAACCAAATACTGCCTGATACAAGTCTCAAGTATGTCACTACTGCTCAGATATTCAAGGTTGATTTTTGCATCTATCACTCAATTCAAGCTCAATAGATATCAGCTGAAGTCTTGAAAATCAGTAACACACAGTCATAGAGTTAGGTAAGGATTATTTTTCCTTCAGTGACGTTGGTGCTATCCTTCTGCAGTTGCAGAAGAAATGTATTTTCCATTAAAAAGTCAAACTCGTAAATTTTGATTAATACCTGTAAATTCACTCAGTTTAAGCCCCAAATTTAAATACACCAACACCACAGCAGTGACACAATAAACACCAAAATGTTCTGATAGGCATTACTGTAGTCATACACATTTATTTCTCACTGTACGACATCTTCAAATTTGTGGGTTTGTGTTTCTTTCTAATTAAGTTTTATACAGATGTTGAAAGCAAATCGTACTATGCCGAAAGTCTAGTCTCCTCATTTGCCTGCCAATGCTACTCTGAAACTATGACATGAGAGAATGGCAGATAGCACTCGAGAAGTCTAAAATGTTTGGAAGGCACAACTTGCTAAACCATCCTTCCTTCTGTCTGCAGTGAAATACATTATTAAATCATTAGCTACCAGAATTGTATTTGCAGCAAAAAACAAATCTGAAAGAAGTCAGTACAAAGATGAGAAAGTTGTCTTCCCCAATTCTATTTTCAGCAGCCCTTTCCCTGAAAATAAGACATTTTAGACAGACTTAATCCCTTGGACTGGTTATACAGCTACATGGACCAGGAGAAAACATTTTGTCACTGCTTTTTATCAAGTGGCAGCTCCTGCAACTTTTACTTCTAGTAACTAATTCAGGAAATCTACTGTGAAAAATCTGAAATATGTTAACCTCCTAGAGATGTCTGTAAAAACAGCAATACCCCACAGAATTTCTTGGCAAAGACACAATGCAAGCAGAAATAGAACTAATCAATAACTGTTAAATCTTGGGTAGGGCTACAGAGAACAACATCACGCATTTCAGTAGCATACTTGCAGTGTTCTTAAAAAATCTGGGTGGGGAGGCAAGAATCTGAAGAATCTAGAATAGGGACTTAACATTTTGCATTTTATTTGTCCTCACACCTTCTTATCTAGTATTGAAAAATAACCAATCCCAATTATGTTTGCACATTGCCTAACATACTCCACCGGTAGGAAAAGGCTGAATTTCGTTAAATATCTTTGGAATGCCACTGTAACATGGATCACAAAACATCATCGCAGCACTGCAAGTTAAAACGTAACCTGCAGTTTCTCTCTGGAGAACACATAGCATTTTTATTACCAGAAATGGAAAGTAACGGAATAAAAATAAAAGCTTAGCAAAAAAATCGGTTAACTCATATAAAGAACGACATATAAGGCATGGCATGAGTTGGGTATTTTTGGAGGTATTTTGAAGTCTATTAAAACCCCTATCTCTTCACCTACGAAGCATTAAAAATATGATGCTTAAAATACATATATGCTAATGTTCATATTTAAGATAGCGATGATTGGGCTGAAAAAAATGCTGCTTTGTAAGAACAAAGGAAGAAAGACTATGCGTCATCAGCAATTGTTTCTGAGAGCATTTTCAGAGAGTTATATTGAAGAGAGTTAGGGAAATTCACAACTGAAAGGAAAAGGTGCATGCTGGATCCGAGATGCCTCCAGATATTCCTATTATTTTGTGTTAAAAGATGAGACGAGAAATGTTGCTGAAGCAACCCAGTGAACAAGGTGGACACTGGAGCATGGGGGGAATGTGACTTTGCGCAGCCCCTAGTGACAGCAGAGCTGCCTGTGCTCTGGCATATACTACCAGCATCCAGCATTTCAAACACACCGGCTGGGAGAACTGAAGCCATCCTCCCTTAACACAGCGTCCAGCACTGCTGCTACCTTCATTCTGCTTCGCAGGTGTATTTTTAGATCTGGCTGCTTTCTGTTCTCTCCTTCCGTCGCTCTGCTCTTAGTAACAGGCAGGCCAGAAGCCCGGTATTTACATAAGCGCCTATATGCCATTTCCTAATAGGGACAGCATGGAGCTAATGGAGCAACTTGGATTTACAGGTTGTAGCAACCACAAATAGCACCAATACTGTAAGCTAAAGCTCTTGAGTATCTGGATAGTGCTTAAAAGAAGTATTTTTATGACAGCTACATACCTAAATCTTTTCCAACTCAGTAAGAAAGTTATTAATACAAAGTGTTTCTTGCTTGCAGCAGGTTCAAGTACATCGATTATCTTATTCAATCTGAGAGGTTGATCATTTTCTTAGTTAGCAGGATCCGAGATGTGTTCGGCTTGGGGTTTTTGTTTTTGTTTTTTAAAGAATGGTAATGTGTTTCTTGCCAAGACCACAACACATTATAACAGGCTAGAGAAGAATGAAAGGACCCTGCATAAAAATACCATCTAATTATCACCAGTGGAACAGCTGATGAATGAAATGACAAAGTAAAATATGCTAGTTTCACCTGTTGGAAATTAAGGGAGGGTGAATTTGTTATAAGTATTGAACAAATGAAAATTGGAGACCTCACCATAAGTGAGGCCTCTCATCTCCCTGTCACTGAAAATCCACTGCTCCCACAATAAGCAATCTCCCATCCCCTCATCAAAGGAGCTGGAAGATCCGACAGCCAGCAGAGTTGTTTTGATGTAAAATGCAGGAGCCTGCTCAAAATGAAAAGCAGCGCTGGTTTGGAGCTTTACAGATTTCTGATTTTTCCATTTCGCGTGTCCTGCTTATTTGAGGTTTCCAGGGACAGTCATCACACCCACATAAACTGAACAAACACAAGCATCAGTCTCCTTTTATCATAAGAACTGACAAGGACAGTATTTCCAACATACCAGTGATTGCACAGATTTCACAGATGAGCATAAGTGAAAATGGAGACTAATGCAAGCTAGTGAAAAATCAGAATTGCACTTTAGAAAGGATTTTATATAGGGCCGTTCAGTATTTTTATGTTACCATTGCTTATGCTGTCAATGTTTCCATTTTGAATCATCATCTTCGGACATTTAAACCTCAACTGAAAAAGCTTGGTTGGACCTGAAAAATTAGCAAGTCAGGGCTCTAGAGAAGCAGTAAGTCTGTTTTTAACCCCCTCGACCCAAACACATCCTGAATTTAGTATCTTTAGCTGCCTTTGAGATAGAGCTAAAAAATCATGCGTTTATAATCTTTCTTTCGTTCATATGTAATAGAAGTGAAAATATTACCCTATCTGTTCCCTGGTTTAGGGATATAACTCTGCGATTCCTGGGTCAGTGATGGGGAAGGCAGCCGGGCCTGCTCTGGACGAGAACTGCAGAACACAGCTCCTGTGCCCCCAACACTTCTTCAAACTGTGAGTACAAAGGAATTGATACAGCAGTTGAAGTTTGGCAAACTGTCCAGGAACGCACAAAGGAAATGCTGTACAGAAATGCAAGTTCATTAAACGAATATTTTAATGGCTATTCTCTTTAAAACCCACTTAAGCCAATAGCCCCTCCCTGTCCTCTGCAGGTACCTAGCTTTATCTACAGTATACATCAATCACACCAGACTCCGCTTCAGTGCCAGTATTTTATGTTCCTTGCTTTATGTGCCAAGCCGAAGAGAAGAAACAAAAGCTGGTGTTGTTCCTGGAAAAAAAATGGGTTCTGCAGGAATTGGTGGGCAGTTTCCTTTCATACACACACAGGCATGCATTCTATACGACGAGCTAACCTATGCAAACACATTGTAGTGTGATGTCTTTTCCACTAGAAAGTGTCCCTACAGAAATGTGTGTGGGTACTGCGTGGGGGAGAGGAGGTTGAGAATAATTTCAGCAAAAAAAAGTCTTCTCTGATGGTGAATTGCTGTGTGGCTGGAGAAGGAGGCAGGCTGTGAACAGAGGTGTGTTCAGCTGCCTACAACCTTCCATTGTTACTGAGAAGGTGGTGACTTCCTCTTCATTGAATCTTTCCTCTTATTTTGCTCTTCCTTCCTGATGATAAATGCACTTTTTATTATTCTAACCAATTCAACATTACTTTTAGAAGTTTTATCACTCATTTAGATTTCACTCAGTGAGTCAAGTGGAAAAAATGTGTTCTCAAGCTGAGAGAAAACCCTCCCAGTTAAGATCCCTGAGCCAAGAGCACCTCCCATGCAACATCCTCCAGCTGTTCTCAGAGAAAGAATCTGCTCACGTGGCACCCTCAGTCAGTTCCCACCTAGGCCGCTCCGGTGTATCTCCAGCAGGAAAGCGATCTGCCCTAAACACCAAGCCCTGGCTCTTCCCACACCTCCTCCCATTCGGCTCACCCAGCACTTCCCAAAACCTTTGATGTTGAGCCTATTAAGATCTTCCTGTGCCAGCAGAGAAGTCTATCACATAACATTGTTATTCCTGTTCCAGGGCCGCCGACTGTCACTTCTATCAGCTAAATAATAGTAATTTGAATACAGCAACAATTATGGGAACCTAGTTCCTCAACTGAAGCCATTATCCCTGGTAGATTTACAGTTAGTGCTGTTTTGACAAAGACTGGATGCATAAAGAAAAAGTTGCCCTGCCAGGCAGCAGTGTACATGGTAACAAGAAAAAAAAAAGACCTTCCAGTTTTCTAAGATTTTTTTCCTCTAAAATAATGAGGGTTGTAAACTATTTGTATCTTCTCCTGACCTGCAGAATAAAGACATGCCAAGGTGATACATCTTCCTTAGTAAGAATTAGTAAGCATTTGTGATTAGCATTGCTTGTTAACACATACTGCTAGTATTTCTGGGCTACAAAGTGTCCTACAGAAATCTGAAAGCACACTGAGGTGCCCCAGCTCCACAGCTTTTGCAAAATAAAGACATGAGAGCTGTAACTGTTTTTGCCTTTTTCTCATTAAACATGTCAATGAATTGGACAGCTATATGTGCACACATGCAAAGAGAAAAGACCAGAGGTAAGAAGAACAGAGAAAAACACATTAAAAAGAGCACAGTAAATCTGAAAACGAGAAAGAAGAAAAACATTTTTCTTATAAGTTCTTTTTGAGCTTCATTGTCACCACTGCAGATGAACAGAATCTGTAAGCCCTCCCCTCTTGCCACTACAGTGGGAGATACAAATACAAGCAACTCTGGCAACAAACCAGACAACTTGTAAATATAGGAAATCAATTAGGACATCCGTCCTCCAGGCTACTGACCAAATGATGCACTGGCCAAGCTGTACGTTTTCAGTTGGGAGGCTCCGAAGTGCTGGCATGACTATTCTCTCATAGGAGATGTAAGGAAGGAGCCTTAATGTGGATTTCTGATAGGAACTGTTACACTAATGCTGAATGTTTTCTAAAATCCTGCATTTATCCCTCACAGAAATTAAGACAGAATTATTCTCAGGCACTAACAACTCTCCTACTAAAAATTTAACACAGCCCATGATATATGTGTGGAATACGTACCTTACCCGGACTGGCAGAGGAGAGCTATACTCGTAAGGTTCAGCAATGCAGTACTCTCACATAAAAACACTGACAGCCCTGTTCCCTCTCAGCCCTGTTCCCTCGTAGTGTTAGAAAGAATCATTATACATGTCTGAAAATCGGAGTTCTTAACGTGTCTGAAATTGTAGCAAAGAAACAACGTGTACAGATTTCCTCACAAAAGTCCCACAAATGACTTGCCATATAATTAAAACCAGGTACAGAGAACAACAGCTTGTTCTGAACTGCAGATTTGCTAGGCACTTAGGAAGACAGTCACTAACAGAGCAATAGCAAAATATAAATTTATTTTGCAATAATGAAGAGATGGAGTCAACCCCCTGGACGAAATTTCAACTACCAAGTAAACCGTCAGATATTAAAATTCCAACTTCTTGCTAATAAATGAAACAAAATGACAGCTTTGTCCAGTGCTTGGCTCCTGTAAGATTACTCTACTTAAACTCTGGAAGCAATAAAACAATATCCTCTATAATCTGTACAAATTCTCTTATGATACTCGATTCAGAAAATAGAAATATTTCAGAAAAATCAGTTACCGCTTAAGTTTGAGGCATTTCATCCATTCTAGTAACGCCAACGGTTGGCTTTGCAAAACCTTCTGCAGCCACTGGCAATAAATCCCGCTGAAGATTTCAAACCTTCCTACTTCTCGAGACAAATTTGCTTCACCCTCTTCTCTTCATGACTACTGGTCAGGACAGCAACATTTTCTGTGAAAGAAAGACCCATCATGTTATTTCAAACAAATTTCAAATGTGACTAGTTGTTAATTTTCCTTCTTTAGAGACCTCCTGATCTCTTAAATGCTACAAGAGCCACATAAAAAGACACTTGAATTCAGAATTCTGGCTGCATAGCTGGCACGCCAGACTTTTATCCTCTTCCCCAGCATTCCAATTTCCTTTCTGAACCCCAGGAGCATACCGCTGCAGTTGTCATTTCATTTTATCTGCTGTATAGCCACACCATGAGGTTTGCAAGAAAAGCAGAGGTGGGAGCGCACACACTGAAGCACGGCAGCCCGGAGAAGTTACCTGGTATAATTTAGAGCTTTTCCTAGAGAAAGTAATGGGCGATCTTAGCAATTTTCTTATTTTTAATTACAATTTCTAAACAAAATATAAAGAATGAGCTAGGAAATAGAATGAAGAAAACTAGCTCCATATACGACATGTTTTAACATAACAAACGCATACAGGTTTATATCACTTCTGTTTGCATTTGACTAGCAAATAATGTGCATCCTCACAGTTCCCAGGACTGCTATGCCAGGAACTGACCTAAACTAAAACCAAGCCTAACAAAATCTTAACAAAACCAAATGCAGTCGCATTTCTAACTGTGCTACTTCTTTAAACGTAGATAAGCTGGAATACTAGAATAAAATAGCAACATTTACATCCGTTTTCTAGTTTCAGCTGCACGGAGGCATTTTTACTTCTGTCCTAAAATCCTGCAGAGTGCGCACAGCAGTAGCGAAGGGGTTTGCTTGCCATGTGCCTTTCCTTGCAGAATTGCACTCCAACAGCTCTGGAAAAGCTGGAGATGACACAGATTTGCTACCACAGCTTTATATACATCAGGTGTTCCTGTGGCTCGTGAGGAACATTTAGGTGTTTGCTTTAAAGCTGACATTACATTACCATTTTTACGCGCCACAGAAAACATTTTCTCTCTAACGCAAGCATATCAGAAGGTAACTAAGTCAACAAGTGGTATGGAGATGGTGTATGATGTCACTATTGTACTCCCAAACAGCACGCCAACTTACAGAAATGCAATTTGCCACTCAAAAAGAAAAGAAACAAACCTTGGCAAACCGTGACCGTTCTATATTTACTTACGCTTCAGTGCTCAGTTCTAAAGATTAATTTAGAGCATTTATAGTTAATTGATAAAGATGAATCCTTCCTTTTAGTTGCTGCTCTCGTTAGACAGTTAACACAGACAGACACAAATAAATCCCTCTCCATTTTTCCCCTTGGAGCGGCTGCAGGCAGTGGGAACTGGGTATGAAAAGAGCTGCCATGTGACTCAGTCCCATACAAGCTGTCCTCACAAAACAAAGAGCGAGGAATGCTAAACAAATTAATCACAAGCCATTGCTGCACAACATCCCCTACTTTCTAGCAACTGCCAACGCTGGGAGCTATCTGTCCTGTCAATCTGAGTGACAGCCCAGCAATAAAAGGGCACCCAATTACAAGATTAGTAGGAGGAAGGCTACATTTCCAAAGCCACCAGACAAGTTACGATTGCTCACTGTGTAAGGAGGCAAAACCTGAAGCAAATCCACAAAGAAGCAAAGCCATGATTTGGGAAATACTTTTCCTATTAATGCTGACTCCAAGTGAACTCTTCACGGGCTGTGAATAGTGATGCTTCAGCATCCTCTACATTCCCTTACTTTTATTGTAAGAACTACTCTTGGCTTTCAGATGGCTGTCAGATTTGCCAAGCTAGTAGGATTCTGGCAACATTTATGCTGTTTAATGTATCAGCATGTTGCTGTCTTGGACACAGAACCTTGGAAAAATACATAATTATCAATATGCATGTAAGGTTATCTTTTTGCAGGAGACAACAAGGAGAAGGGAAACAGATTTTTTTCCAAATTGACTGTATCAGCAATGCATAACAAAACGCAGGATCGCAGGGTCAATACCAACAACCAAAGCATTTCATTAAAACACAGGATTTCCTTCAATGAAATTTCACAAGCCTCTTGTATATGGTGGGTAGGCGACAGCTTTGCCAAAGGCTGCAAGAGTCACCTGGCACAGCAAGCGCTGATCAGAAGACAAGAATTTGCAGAGCTCCCTCTGAAGTGCGAGGGGATGTTGCTGTTCGCTGCTACTGTGCAGGTGGAAATGCCGTTCGGGGACAGCACTTTGAAGTGGCGTTCCCTCACCACTGATCAGGTCATAAAGAGGGATGTGTTCTGTTTGTTCACTTCAAAACTGTCTCCATGGGTGAAGAAATGCTGCAGACAGACTACATACATTCTTAAAGGAGACAGAAAGGGAATGAGTCAGTACAGGGAAGGTGCCTTCATATGCTTATGTTTTGAATACAAATTCAGAGATGTACAGAAGAGTCTCAGAAAAAAAGGAGTTTAAAAGTAAAATCCTTGCTTAATGTTTTAAAATACTAAATATAGCATAAAGATACCCTATTAAATAGAACTGACTCATGGAGAGAAAGGAAGTACTTACTAATTTCCTCATGCTTAAGGACTCTTAAGCAAGTATCTGTTACTCATGCATTTGAAGGATTTGCTACTCCTGAACTACTGATTTGTAAAGCTTTTGACACCACCAGGTGAAGACACATCCCAAAGGGCTACTGCGTAGGTTGAAACTCTGTGTGCTCTCAGAACACTATTCCTTTCACTGAAGAAAGGGATGATTAGCAAGAGGAGAGAGAAAAAAAAGAGACATTAATTGCTTTGGTTCTGGAAATGAAGTGAAAATAAGGTTCTCTGCCCAGAAGAACCAACAGTTCTTGAAGTCCGATCATCCAGACACAGGTTAAAACGAAACTCTGAAGATACATCTACCTAACTTGCTGTCACCACATCCTGCTGACCCTAAACAGAAAATAAATTACCACATCTTACAGCTGTGTTAGCCATCCTAAAAAGTCAGAAATAATTCATTGTAATCAAACTGACTTTTTAGAGCACAAAGCCGCGAATTGCACCTGGAGGTGGACATCATCTTGGGTATATTCATTGAGAACGTATTTTCTTTCACCAAGTAAAATACCTTGCTATGAGCTACAAAGATGAAAAAAAAAAGGTGAAGATATTGAACATGGCACATCTGAATTGAAATGGTTAAAACAAAAAAAACAACTACCTTCGTCCTCCCACCAAAGAACCCCAAACTGTCATGTCATGAAGAAGTAGCGGTTGAATTCTGCAACCACCAGGGACTACCCAGGCCCTCAGCTGCACCTTTCCTACAGCAATTTGTATTCATTAATTGTAGGCCTTGTATTACAGATCTAATATTATTTATCAAGACGATAAAGTTAGCAGAGAGAAGACAGAAGGTACTGCTAGTCATCTGTCCTTATGAATGAATCATGTACTACAAACCTCTTACAGATTCAAGAGACACATGGATAATTAAACCTTTGAGAAGAGTTTCATGCTTAGCCAAAAGGAACTTAGCAAATTCAGAGAGAGCTGTAGAGTCCTGTGTGGGAGGCAAGCTATGGGACAGACGACAGGAATGGGAGCAGCACCTGTCAACACAGCAACAGAAGTCTGCTGCATCATTGCTACTGTGCTTGGCTGTAACAGCAAGATAAAAATTCTTAACAGCTACTGCAAGTCTGGGCTCCTACTGGTATTTCACATTCACAAAAATCTGATGAATTCTGAATGTGGATTTCTGAGGGAGGACTCTTGGTGCAGCGATACAAGCCTCAGGTAGCAATATGGACATTGGGCTACTGGAAGAGGGAAAAATCAGCAGCACTGCAGCAACAGGAAGAATTGAATACAACAATAGAAACTCCACCCAACCCCAAACCCTCAAATGCCTGTTTATGCAACTTTCTTTCACGAACTGAACCCAAAAACTGCACTGGGATTATGACTTAAATTTCAACCCACTCCCCCACCCACCACCACACTCCTTTGCTGTTTGCCAAGTTGTATTAGAACCATCTGTGAGATCCTCCCCTTCCAGTTTCTTATGTCTGTTAATCTGGCAGCTGCACTTTATCATTCATTTTAAAAAAAATCTTTGTTTTCAAGGACACTGAGACAGAAGGTCTTTGACAGGCTAAAAATTATCTCTAAAATCAACAAAGAAACCATACTGTATGCTGTGCTTTTACAAATTAAAGGGGAAGAATGGAAGTTGGGAAATAGATACACTTTTAATGGGAAGATAAATGAAGGTTTTAGGGATCAAGAAAATTTTTACCAATGCAATTTATCTGATAAAAGCCACAATTTAGTGAAGTGCTGCAAGTCGCCACTGCTGAACAGCTTGAAGATCATCATTATCGTAGACTGCAGAAGCAAAAAAAAAAAAAGCAGAGAAGTATTTCCTTAGAGCATCTCATGGGCAAAAGATAAGCAGGGAGAGTTCTAAGAGGAGGAGGAATGTTGGCGAAGTATAGTTGCAGAGTTTGAGTGATTTTCTTTATATATGATACAACTATTACAGATTTTTGAATACAAGAGTCACAGACTTTAAACTTTCTTTTTATTACAAGTACCTCAGAATCTGTCACTGCAATATTGTGTACTCAGCTCAACACAAACCCTGAACGTTGTGTGTGTTCCTTCTAAAAGTGAGTTAACAGAGCAGTGTTGCCTGTACCCATACCAATCATCCCAGGGAAGCCCCTCTCTATAGCCCACATAAACATTGGTTCGCTGACATGTACAGATAGACATATTGCCACCATGGCTTTAGCTTGCTCTGATAGGAATATATTCTGATAGAAGAAAGTGCACGTCAAGTATGAACACAAAATACTCGTGTTTTTCATATTTGAGGAACACTACTACTTGTTGATTTATAATATTATGAACACTTTCTTTTTGCCCCACTAATAAATACTTCGCTCTTCCCATGGTTTCCCTATTTAGAAGGCAATGAATATAGACAACATTACGCTGCCATCAAATAATGTCTGTATGTGTGTAAATTTGAAGAATCTAAGAAATTAACTGGACTTCTAAAAATCTTCCCAGTTCCTGCAATCCTGGAAATAACTTCCTCCACGTATTCATATGAATTGCATTGAACTCTAAATCACAGCTGAGAAATGCACCTTGTTATCTCTCCATGACCCTTCTGATTCTGCTTTATACAACTTTAAGCCCATGCCTTCCCTGGGCAACTTCTTAAATCCTTGTTTAAATAAACAAGATAATTTAAAGTTTCTCAAGTACTCAAGTTTGACAAGACTTCTACAGCTTCATATGCTGAGGTCTGTCGTTTTCTTCCCATCCTTTCCTTTCACTCATAATAGAACTTCTTTGGCTTTAAATAAATGTATTAAGCAGTATTTCAAAATTGTCATGAATAAATTTGCTTATCTTCTCCACTGAACTTTACCATAAGAAGCAGACAAATTAAACATATTTTAATTGCACAGGCTCTACAAAAAAGATGCACATGTAATCACTTGAGTTGACAGTGGACTTAAAGGTGGTTTCAGAAGCACTAGAAGCACTGTCATAATCTAACTACTAATTTTATACGCAAATAAAAATTTCAAAATAAATTAGACCTGAAATTATTTACATTAAAAGAAAATCCCTAAGTGTTTTCAAATAAAAGTATATAAAAAGGTGGATCTGCTCTTGAAAAGTGTCCTGGAATCTCTCAGGAGAATTAATGAAATAACCACAGAGCATGTGAGTGTCTGATCAAGTAGGAGGAGAGACATTTATTAAAAGACTTAACACGACTCTTGTTAGTACATATTTCACTCCACTGGCTCATTAGCAATTCCAGTACAAATAAGATCTCTTGTGAAAGTTAACAACTTTGAACGAAACCAAAGTTTGAGGGAATAGACTAAATATTTATCTTTTTCCATCATTTGTATTTGAAAAAAAAATCATTTGGATGAAAAATCTCTCACAAACCCTCTTTTCAGGTCACCTTTGATCTTTACAGAATACATCCATTTATATAAGCTAGAAACAATAACAACAACAAAAGCAATTTAACGCCCCTCACACCTCTACGTATCCCCCTCTTTCAAGGTATCATGAATATATTAAGCCAGAACTGCAAACAAAAGAATGCTTGGGACCATAAAAATCAAATTACATCCTGCTGCAAATGCCATTTTTCTTGCTCTTGAATACATAATGTTGATTCCCTGGTTCCAGTTCAACAAATAAGGATGTGAAGTGGCAGCGGATTTCCTGACACAATTCCAGGGCTGCATCTCAAACAAGCCTACCTCCCTCTAGGAGCAAACCCTCATGGATGGATGACGAAAGTTTTCAGCGAATCCCCCTGCATTAGGATGTGCAGAGAAGCTGGCAGATGGAATGCGTGCATGGTGTTCTCTGTAGGAAATCTGTGCATATAAAATGAATTAATTTCCTGAGAGAAGAGGGTCTGATTTAAGCCTGCTCAATAGGTTAGTGCCACATACTAAGCAAATGAACAGTCCCCAACATCAATGTACTGCAAAGAACAGCTGCAATCTGCGTCCCAGCATGAACTGCGACACCTCCTCCTCGGGCGCATTGCTTGCCACAGGACAGCAGGTTAATGGCAGCACTTTGCAACCTGTTCTGCTTGTCGAGATGGACTGTGAGTTCAGCCGTATGCATACACGCTGCTGATTCACCATGCAGTTTGCTCCTGCCTTTTGCTAAGGTACAAGATCCATCTCTGGTAATCCTCTGTGTCCCTCTAACCAAATGACAGACGAGGCAAGAAGACATCAGCAGCAGTTAGGATAGGAAGTAAGGTGGCAGAAGCTGGTATATGTTTTGACTGACCCATAGCACAGCTTCATCAGAGCGTTCGCTAGTTAATTATAAAATTCCTGTAAAAATGGTGGTGGTTGGCAATCAAAAAAATCAGTAACAATTCATATGGTGGAAAACCCAGAAAATCATAAAAAAGAAAGAACTGAGATGGACAATGAATTGCAAATTGGACATACCTGTTGTTCAACCAGAAAGTTAAAAAAGAAAAGTTTTAAAAAAAGGAGAATTCCGATTTATGTATTTTTAGGAATACCCTTGACAGCTCTGTCAGAACGGCATCAATCCTGCCCTTTCCCCGACTTGTCAAACACAGAGTTTCCTGATTCACTTACACTGAAGCTACCGTTCTCTGTGTGGGGTGCCACAGAAGTGTTTAGCCCTGAAGATTGACTCAGCTTTAACACAAAACACCACTTGAGCCCAGAAGGGAAGGGTGCCCCGGGAGAGAGGGCTCGTGGCTGTGGGCGGAGTACGAACAGCATGCCGGACAAAGCTGGAAAATTCCAGAGCTGTGTTGCGCTGAGCTCTTCCCACTGCTACAGCCAGACAAAGGGAACTTCATTCAGCAGGATGCTAGAGAGAAATGCTTGACCTGAATTTTTCTCATTACTGAAGTCAGAAACGCTATCTTTACTTAAATGTTAAGCCACATATGGGGGCCATCAGTCAAAATTCCTTCTCATTTTAATAGTTTTACTGGCTTTGACATTTCATAACATTATTACTTTAAGTCTGCTCTGGACAAGAATTCACAATGATCTTCAGGGAAATCATTTTCAAAAGACTAAGCTAATATATCTTCCATGTCCTGCTACCATTCGTCAAAGTTTTACTTAAAAGTAGGTATTAAGATAAATGAAATGGATCAAAAATAGAGCACTTCCAAGAAAATAAATGATGGTTAAATTAAGTTTGTGGCAAGAGCCAATCCACACATTTTGACTTCTCAAAAAAGTACCATTTGACTTTGCAATGAGAAAGGCACTGATGTAATACGTAAATCTAGAGCAAGAAACAAGCTGAATGGATCAGAACAGTCAGAAGACAAAGAAGTGCAACAAATGCTTATAGCGCTGAATTAGTGAGATGCCAGAAAATGAACATCAGCTCAGTCAAACCGCCCAGAACCATAGGGGCAGGCAACAGCATAAGCAGAGCTTGAAGACAGGCTGAAATTTACAGTGCTCTGAACATAAAAATCTAATTGAACATGACATATTTAACAGAACTCAGAGTATTTGCTGAAAAGCCACCTTACAGCAGGCGGCACTCGGGGTGAGAGTAACACACCACAGCAAAGGTCGAGGGCTTTAGAAAGAAGCTTTGCGATTTCTTGCTATGCTATTTCTCTCCGCATGTATTTTAAGGCACTTTTCTTCTCACTGCGGTTTAAAAATACTGATGGAAATAAACTAGAGTTGTAATAGGAAACTGCAACTAGGACTTAGTATTTCTGAAATATTAAGATATATTTAAACAAGACAAAATTCAGCAAGTGTTCGATGGTTCAAGTTACCTGAAATTCTCTTGCCTGTAACCTGCACTGTCCTCCTGTCCTATTTCTTCACCATGCGCAACACAACATCGCACTGTTTAAACCAACTGTTTAACCACTTCACCCCAGCATACATATTGAACACACTAGGGACATTTTGCATCCTAATCGGAAGCCTCTTAACCTTGCAAACAAAAGAAAGATAATTTCTTTGAACCCTCTTACTAGAGACAGGGTTTTGGCAGACTAAGCTGTGTAAACCAGCTGCAAGCTGGAAACAATTGGTCCTGTGCAATACGGAAACAGGCAAGGACAGCAGACACCACCCAGCAAGCGCTGCTCTAGTTCTGGCTTGTCATTAGGCTAACAACACAGCTGAGCTGCAACATCACCTCATGCTTCTAAATAGGGCAGAGCATTTCCTCAAAAAAACCCAAATCCAACATATGAAAAGGATAATACAGATATTTAGAATCAAGCTTAATGAAAGTTATACACTTGTGTTGATATAGGAACTTGTATGAGAAGAGAGAATCTGAGAAGCTTTAGTTCTAAACTCCCTTACCAGACAGAAATGTTTATTTGAAACCTTCAGTTAAAGAAAAATAAGACAAAGTTAAAATAAGGTAGTAAAGAACTATCCAAACAGTGATGCAAAAGGAGTCCCTTGATAACACACAGAGCTGAAAGCCCACGCCTGAGAAACAGCTCGCTGGGAATACGCAGGCGGGAGGAAATAGGTCACAGCAGTAAGGGGGGAGTCCTCGATTAAAGCTGAGGACTGGACAGGAGCAGTTTGACAGGTTGGTGCACACCACAGGGACAATGTAACATGGCTCAATTAGCTAAAGAAATTGCCCAGCGTGAAATGACCTCAATGAATGTTATACTCAAATGAAAAAAAACACCTTACCAAAGCTACAGAGAGATCTGTTAAATGCTGCTCTAGAAAATTATTTTATTCTGTATTAGCTCAGAATAAAACTCCACATTGGAAAAGCTGAAGCAACAAATTACTTTTTCAAATCTTTCACTCCTAAACACAAATTTAGGGACAGAGGACTTGACTGTCATGGAGTGCTCCATCTGTGAGGGATAAATTATTAACTTAGAGTAAGTATTAAGTGACCATAACAGACCTCATCTAAGAAGGGATGATGCGATTCAGTTGATGACATTTGAAATAACAGAGGTAAACTGCAGATTAAACAAAGCTGCCAAATATCAATGATGTTGAAAAGAAGATCAGAAAGATCATAAATACCCCAAGGAAAGCCCCAGAGGACAGAAACGGTTTAGGAGATGACAGCAGCCTAGCAGATCAAACCAAAAGTCCAGCTTGTCCATTAGTCCGCTGCTGGCAGCGGCCCAGAGCATAAAGACATAAACAGCAACCCTTTCTCCAAACCCTCCCTCCATCTCCAGCAATTTCCAGCATAGAGACTTCCTGTAAAAGAAATGGCGTCTTTGTACTTCATGGTCTTGCATGGAATTTTCCTTCATACATTTATCCAATTACCTTTTGAACCCGTTTACAGTTTTGTGTCCACAACATCCTGTGGAAGGACATTCCACAGCGTAGCAGCTTTGTCTGAAGTACCTTTGCGCATTTGTTTTGAGCTGCCAGGTTCTTGTGAGGGCAAAAAATCAAAATAAATACAAGAAACTTGTTCCTTTGTATCACCTCTGTTTACTTCTTCCTACGCCATTCTTTTCCAGGCCTCCCTCAACCTATCTTCCAGTTTGCAGTGTCCTGATGAATGCAATCATTCCGAGTGGATGCTGCTCCGTATGTCCAGCTCTCCACCCTGCAGCCCTCCTTGGCACCCTTTGCAGGTTAGACTGCGTGTCATATTCAGATGCTATTGTGGAGAGGCTGAAAGTGTTTCTAGAGCAGTGAGAACAGGCAAGCGAGTTTAAATGGAGAGAACATTTTTCAGGGGAAAAAATAAAAATAAAAAAAATGTGAAGGTTTACTGTGATGCTACATATTTGCAAGCAACAGAACTGTTCAAGCATTATTAAAAGAATGTTTAAAGTGGGTAAGAAAACCTTAAGATTTGTAGTAGAAATCAGATTATTTATCTGTGCCTTCGTGCTCTACAGAGCTGAAATAATTTGTGTGCTCTGCTTCCCCCTCAAATGAACACTTCACTGCATTTAGTAACTTTCTACCCCATCTATGAAGAGACAACCATGCCTAGAGGCTGTACACTAATGAGACTTTGTACTCTAATTGTATTTAGCAAGGAAAGAAAAGAAATAATGGCACTGACACAGATTGCAAATAAGTGGACAGTGGGTAGTGGTTAGAAGAGGATGAAAAATTACTAAGAATCACCTTGTACTTTTAAAGCTGTAAGTGTAATACATGGAACTTGCTTTTATTTTTATTAAAACACAATCTGGGATCTTTATTATTCACTTCTAAAAGTACAAACTATTTCCAAAATACCGGAGAACACATTTAGATCCAGTACACTGGTGAGTCTCCAAAAAAAGTCTCCCCTCCGACATGGGATGCCCTCAGGTCACTCTTGCCAGCACAGAAAATGCTGCGGAGCAACCTGTTATGGCCAGAGTTGCTGCACTCTGTTTACTACTACCTGATTGTAGGCCAGGGGTACAGTAGGAAACAGCTTGTTGCAAGCGTTCTTTACTAAAGGAGTAGTTAATGAATTCCAGCTGAGGTCAGGGAAGGTTACTGTATGTACAGTCCCCTGGGGAAAACATCTTGTATTAAGAAAATGCTTCATAATATACCTATGGCAGGCTCAGCACGCAGACGTGTGGAGTTTTCCTCGCTTTTGTGAACTTCTGCACAAGGTCAAGCGTGAGTGCAAGAGGCTGGGTAGTTCTAGAGATTGATATCGTTCATTTGCTGCTGCAGAATGTGCTCTATATACATTTCCGAGAAACTGCCCACTTCTAATCTCCAGTATCTCAAATACTAAAAAATCGATTATTTAATTAAAAAAAAAAAAAAGAAAATCCCACAGAAGAGACACAATATGTATTCCGCATAGAAGCGTGCTCATAAATGCTGTGCCATTAAAAATGTTGGTTCCTGTTATTTAATAAAATCTACTGCAGGTGTCATTCATCAGAACATTTTAATTTTGTAGCCTGCCCAAGCAATATCAATTTCTTGTTAAGTTGTGGCAAGTACATCTGAGATTTTCCCAAGAGTAAGATAAAGGAGAGGAAAAAAAAAACCCTAAACAAAGCTTTTCTAGTGCTACCGTATCACACCCGAGCTTTCCTGCTTAGGAATTCACTTTATAATTGAATTTTGGTGGCTGTAAAATGTTTGCTATCTTCATAAAACCACAGTAATTTGGCAGAGTTATGAGGGTTGGAAAAAAAAATTAAATCTGTTTTGCATTTTCAGTAGACTAAGTGAAATGTTGACGAAATCTAGTATTTACTAAACACATTTCAGGACTCTGGGAAGTAGGGAAGGGGTATTTGCCCTGGAAAAAGGCAGGGTATGACTGAAGGAAACACTGCATTTCCCACAGATATGCTTGAAAATACGCACACAACTGGGAGACAACCCACTGATATTTGCACGAGGTAACACTTCTGATACTTAAAAACTTTTCAGCATAAGATTTCATAACTGTAATACCACTGTGAACAGCTACAGCACATTAGCCGCCTGTGGAAATGAAGTGAGCACGTTATGCGGGTGCTTTGCTACATTTGAGGTGGGGAATTCCTCACATCTCTCCACTGCCCACTCTGCATAAATGTGTCAAAGTCTGAGCTGCTGCTTTGCCACCATTTCCCCTCTATAACCTGCCGCTCATTATTCCCTCAAACCCCATCTGCAGGTCATTTTCTATCAAATGAGCTGGTTAAAATTCCTTCTCCTTTTTTTCTTTTAAACCGAGGGGGAATTTCAAATAGTCCAGCACTAACCAACAGGAATTTATTTTAACCATTATTTAAAATTCCAAAGGGTTTACGTTGCTCATGGCTGCAGCTCTGATGGTTTCATGAAGGCTGTATCTCTTCCCGATACCTGCATTAGCTTGCTGGGTGCTGAGAAGGATGTCTGGAAGAGTCACTGCCGTTAGTTCCTCTTAGGCTTAGAACTGTTTCTGCACAGAATTTTGAGCATTACACAAAATTTATATAGACAGGGAAGTGCACAGCAGCGTGAAAATAGCTACTTAACATAATATTTAGAAATGTATACTAAGGTAACCACAAGTCCTCTTTCCCTTTGCAATGAAAGAAATTCGGAGGTCATTTTCCTCACGTAAGGGAAGGAAACTAGTTATTCCCTCATCTGTGAGGAAGACAGTACTTCAGTCAGAAATTTGTGTCTGCATATTGAACTGAAGGTCTTCTTCCTCTACGAGATACTGCTCTGCATAAAAGCCTCGCACTTGCCTGCATTTCCCTCCATGCCAGAGGGTTGAGAGGGAACTTGACCTGGATATGATTGTTTCCTCAACTTGGTTTTTAGAATGATCTAAGAGGCCGCTTGGTTTTGCGCTGACTAGGTTCACACAGACTGCCACATATACTCAAACTTTGCATTCAAAAAGAAGCTGTTTAATGTATTTTTTGCTGACTACAGTTTGAGTACCACTCTTGTAGGAAACCAACAGAACAAAGACACAGTGGAAAACTGTAACAGGACTTGCAAGTAATAAAGTTTAATACAGCTTATGGAAAAAAGGCAGAAGCTGTGACAGCTAACNCAGGCCATTAAAGCCAGCAGGGCCCTGAAGAGCTGCGCACCAGAGAGCTCCGGCCACCCGGCCAGAGGGGCAATGCTGCCTCCCCGTCCAGAAGAGAAACCTGCACCTCAGATGTTGTCTTGCTCTCCCTTCACTGCAGATTACAGCACCTATGAGGAGATCTTACATTAAAACAGCCCACTGGACAGTGAATTGAATTACCTGACACGCACAATGAAGGTAAAAGAAATACTCTCTAATAACCACTTATTTCTCTATCCTGTTATCCAACAAAACCTCAGAGGGAGCATCCTTGTTTTCGCTGTCACTGGTTATCCAGACTTCAAAGAGTTTGCCAACAAAACAGCATATACATCTTGGCTTGCTTTTGCACTTCAGAAAAGTTGACTGCAACCTTAATTTGCCTTCCCAGAGTAATATACTCTCTAATAATTTTTTTCCAATTCGTACCATTCATTATCATATAAAATCACTTAACCCCAGCAGCTTTAGGGCTGTTAAGAGGATCCCAGCTTTGTTTCGATATTGTAGATGACTCAGTGCAGAGGACAGCCTTTGCAGTCAGATACCTCACTCAGCATTAACGCTACAAGCAACACCCCTTGTCTGCGTTACCTGGATCATTACAGGTGAAGTTACACGGCGCCGCTGCTCCAGGTGAAAGCCTGAGGATTTGCTCCTTCCCCTGCCTTTGCTGTCAGCCACATGGTTCTGCTTCCTCTGCTGTGCCCATTGACTCCCTGACACAGCAGAAAACTACCTACTTCTGCCAGGTTCAGGTTCTGCCAATTAGTGAGTTCAATCAGCTGACAAAGATCTGACCTGGTAGCTCCAGTGTGGGTGGGGAGGAAGGGGAAGGGCAGAGTGCGCAGAGCTTCCTTAGCAGCAGTGAGCTGCTAGACAGGGTTACATCCGTACCAGTACCTTGGCTTGGAGAATACTCTCTGAATTGCTCTACCTATTTTAACTCTGTCACAACAACCTGCAAGCAATACAGTTGTACAAGCACACAAACAACTGTGTAGTTGCAAGTTTGTCTCTAGCAATAGAGAAAAAAGGAAAGTAAGTGGAAAACCTGTTAGTGAATACTTGATCCGCACGTACTCCTCCTCATCTGCCCAAAAACGGACCCAAAGCTGAGTCAATGAGGCAACATGCTCATAAATACAAACATCAAACCCCTACTAGCATGGTTCAGCTGCCTAGTGTGGTACGCTTTATTTACTCAAGGATACTTTATTGATTTAATTTAACTTGGTAAGGAATTGACCTGGGCTAAATCAACACAAGGATTTGAAATAAACACAAGCATATGCACTAATACATGGTAAACGTTTTAAATTAAACCTGCTCATGGT
Organism: Todus mexicanus; assembly: GCA_013389965.1. Lineage (NCBI taxonomy): Eukaryota > Metazoa > Chordata > Aves > Coraciiformes > Todidae > Todus > Todus mexicanus. Next base: position 9,657 of record WEIS01078345.1, on the reverse strand, counting down.
TTGGGGTTTTTTCCCCTTGAATTTACATATCACTTGATTTTTAGGCAAATCCTTAATTTTTATACTGTGACTCCATTAGCACTTTTTCAGCAGAACAACCAACTTGAACAACTCCTACCTCTTCTCCCCCAGCTGTTTGTTCCTTTGCCAGCCCAACTACCCAAGACAACATTGCTTTATGCTGGCAGCTGGTCTTTTTTGGCAGGGTTTTCTGTCTCCCGTTGAATCCTTGCCCTGACTCGGTTCATCACACGGCTGCACAAACACATGTTCTGGCACAACACAGGAGGCAGCGCAGGGGTGAAAATGAATGGCCAGGAAAGGATGGGAATTCAGGCTCTAGAGCTGCAGTGCCACCACAGATGTGACCCTAGCTGTCATTTGCTTCCTGTTCTCCACACAAGATAGAAAACTATGGGAAACAGGTGATAGAAAACTAAAAATGAGGGAGGGATATGGCAATGCTGAGTAGAGAGCAAACTCAAAGCATTTAAATGGTTAAATATTGAGAGGACAGCATTTAAGCATTCCACAAGTTGCACAAATTCTAAGTGCCATAGAAAATTTAAACATCGTTCACTTCGCCAGTGCAGATATACTATCTGATATCAAAGCCTTCAGAACAGTGCCACGTAAAGTTGCCCAAACCCGCGATTTACTACTCAACACAGAGAAAAACTTCTAGATTTTTGTTAAATTTCATGATTGGCTACATTATGCTCTCAAGTGTGCAAAGAGAAAAAGCTCTTGTGAATAATGCCACTCAGCAATTCAGAAAATGCATGAAAAGAAATAACAAGCTGGTCAAACACCAAAGTTTGAGAAACTGTCTTAATTTAGATTATAAGGTGGTTTTGAAAGAGGATGGGGATGGGCGTGGAATTCAGTATTTAATTTCTGAAGACAATACGCTTCAGTGTTTGCACGTACTTTCGCAGGGATGCCAAACTGCCTGCTTGAGGAGATACAGAAGAGCTAAGCAACATCCTGGCAGTTGCCATAGGAAGGAACATGTCCTCTGATGCTGTTACACACAAGCGGGTGTCAAGGCCCATGAATGGAAGGTTCCAATGACTGCTGCAGTCCACCAGGCAGGATGATGGGCACAGCTTGCTGCCTGGAAGCCAAGAGGTAAGAAAACCCTTCCTGGTCCTCAAAAGTGGGTTCAGAAGGTCAAGCTGGCTTGGAAGGCTAATGTTTCCATAGATCCCTGCTTCTGAGGAATTCTGTGTGGCCAACTGCCACAGAACTTTGCATGCTGACAGGTAACAGATATGAGTTACTGAAGGCTTAGGAAATGATCTAGCAATAAATCTAGGCTGAAATCCAGTACAATTGCATCTGAAGTTCCACGTTAAAATTACTCCAGCGAGACATTTGGCATCATCAAAATCTTGTAGAAGCTTTCTGGAAGACTTTTGACTTCTGAACTTCTCAATGATAAATATGGTTGACAAGGAAAACCAAACAAAAGGCCAACTAAAATATCCCACAGTTATTAGATATTTACTGCCTATTTGCTGCCTCTAAGCAGTTATTTGTTCCCCTATGATTGTCACTAAATGTCAAAGCAGTCCAGACAAGCAATTGCAAAAATGAAACTCTAACTCCATTTTACAGTAAGTATTATTGTGATATGTAACTAAGAAAGCTCATCTTTCAAACTGAAATAAACTGGTCAGGATACACTTCAACAGCCAGGTAAAAAGCAGTTTGTTTCTCCAGACGCTGATTTTATTCTAACCGTAGCTGGCTCAGAGTTATGACTGATTCCACTTACCACTTTTTTATTTGACAGTGAGTTCAACCCCATGCAACTGCAGTGACCTCTGAGCAGGCCCTTTACAATCCTCAGTCCTAACCGGGCAGTTCCCTTCAGCCAGCGCAGGTGGACTGCAAGTCCTGTACTCCTGCCAATGTTCCATCACAATGACTCCATTTTTCACTTGGCACTTAATACAATTGCCTTCACCCATTGTATCCTCCTCCTTTTCCTTTCTGTCGTTACCTTGTGATTTTCCAAAGTAATAGATGCTTTTTTGGGTTCTGTGCTGCCTGGCATGTCACAGACGTTAGGAGGAGTAAACAACATATAAACCAAAGAAACATTTAACAAACATGAGCATTTAACTTAGCACATCATCTAAGCTACGTTGTTCAAAAATTGGTCATAAATGACAGTTTTATACTATGTTATGATGACTAAACTGGTTCTTTTATTCTAACAAACCGAAAGTACAATGGATATAGTAGCTGATTACATGCTGGAAACTACAGTTATTCTGTTAACTAATCCACAGGATTTCAGCAGTTCCAGGCGTACAGTAGCGGAAGGTCCCATGCTTATGACTCATGTGACAATTTTTCTCTCCTATTGTTTTGCAAATTCTCTGCTTAATCTAAAATCCATTTCAATCAGAAGCTTCCAGGCTCAGCACGAACTTGGAAGATAACATATTCCAAATGAGTGATGTTTCAAAAGGGTGTGTATCTACAGCATCTTAAATCAATCTGAACCTGGGCTGGCACTGCCCTACCCTTGTCACTGGCTTCTGAGCTGCTTCTGCCCGTTCCTCTGTACATACACAGACACTCGCAGGATCCCACAGGGAGCCAGTTCAGGGAGCTGATTGAGCTGGAAATCCTGCAAGTGCCACTGTGAGGACCACAGGGAGTGAGCACGTGGTAGTGGGCTGGCAGCAGCACAGGGCATGACACACAATAAGGCTGTGGTGATCCAGATTTAGATAGGCTTAAGTGGAGAGATACCACCAAGAGTCATTAATCATCCTGAACGAGCCATGTCTTAAACGAAACTGGCATTCTGAGGTTTAGGTTTCATTTTAAAGCATTGATTTATTTCCATAAAACATTTTATATCTGTACATTAGCAGAAAAGTTATCATACCTATACGAGTAATATATTCTCTTAATGGGATACATAATAATGACATTTTGTCTGAACAGATCTTTTAAGAGCGGATTCAAACTTCAAGGATTATGAGCTCAGTCAGAATAATGCCTGCTTGCTCTGCCTTATGGCTGGCAATAATGCTTTGGGGCTGGGGCTGATAGGATCTATGATACTACAGCAGCCATGCTGAAATATCTTCTGCTTTATTGCTTAAGGCTTTGCTTAACAGCTCGTTTTTGTGTGGTAAAACAGTGACAGAAATTACCATGTACTGATGAAGATGTGCTAAATAAACTGGTACTGCTGTTGAGAGGAATACATTTCAGATTATATCAAAATTATAATTAAAAATCTCATGGGCCTACAAGACCAGTAAGAGGGGTGCAAGACAAGATTTCATCTACTTCTCAGTGATAATTTTTCATGCTGGTACCCCATGGCATGAGTTCAAACAAACACATCTTCAGAAATCGATGTAGAAAGTGACCCTTTTTCAGGCAGGGAAATTCCCCAAGTCATCATTAATAAACAGATGGAGCTATCAGGTCACCTACTGTAGCTGTTAGCACGCAGTGTCTATTCAGAGAAATCAGGTCTGCAAGATGAGAACGTAGTCCTTAATAATTTACAAGACTCATTAATCTTATCCCAGAAGACAAACAAACAGAATTTGATATCTTCTCATATTTCCAGACCAAATCAAGATACAGCATTTTAGAAGCCATTAGGATCTATCAGCCAATAAACATTCTCATAATGTTCAGCTGTGGAATAACTTGCCAGCTGAAGAATTATCCATCTTCAAAAGCCCCTATTATTAGAGACAAAAAAAATCAAGAACCTTAAGAAGTTTGCTCTGTTGAAAATTAGATCAAAAAGGGTTGAAAATTATTTGGTATGGCGGATGCTGAAGATCTTTAAAATGCTATTTTAAGCAGACAAGATGTAGGTCTAGTCTGGCTGTGCCTAGAATAAAAATGCCAGTACTCTACAAATGTTAAGTATGCCCGGAGACAGAATTCACACTCAACAGCAAATACACTCTTTGACAGTACAATCCAGAGAACCAGGAGAGAGAAGACAGCCTACAAACTCGTTCTAGGATCCAACACTCATGTTCTGTACTTGGCCATACAGGTGACCCTTATTCCCATAGGTATGAGTTACAGATGGCAACAAAGTGATTGGTATGAATATCTGGAAATGAATTATCATGATTATTATGCATCACTAGGTCTTGTTATGGCCAGAACTGCAACCCGTCTCTAAAAACCAGCCCTAACACAAGTTGCTTAGTTTTCCTGGTTTCTCCTGCCATGAATACACACCCTACTTCTACAGAACTGTTTTTGCTCTGCGCAAACACTCAATAGTAATGAGGGCTTGACTACAGAGAGAAGTGATCTAGTTAGATCTCTACTTATATCTGATCCCATACTTGTTTATGACACTCTTTCTTCTGTTTTGAAGTCCTCTTAAACGAGATAAGCTAAGTGCTAGAGTAGCTGGCTGGGACACACAGTCATACTCTGTGGGAAGGAAGGGAGGCCCTATGCTCTTCCACCAGCTTTGTCAAGGAGGCTCAGCAACAGGAGCCGGGCAGCTTCAGGTGCTCCACCTCATCCTCACTCCATTCAGATTAATCATACGCTCCTAATGCTATGGGTCTTGGCAAGGGAGTTTTTCCAGTTGTGCCTTCCCTTCCTTACCTACGCAACTGGTGAAGTTTCCCTTCCACCAAACTCAACAAGCAGAAATACAACATGATATAGGGTAAGAATGCTAAAACCCCAGATGTGCCTCAGAGCCCAAGCGTGTTATAGTCCCCCCAAAAGCAGGACAGAGAACACCATTTGACTGTAGATCATTCTGAAATGGCAGTAATTCAGGAACACGCTATTTCCTTAATTACAATTTCCTTTTTATAAAACACCCCTTTACTCACTTCAGTTCATATTACAAGCAGGGAACTGCAGCACCATGCTGCCTTTTCAAAGCTGAATTTGTATGACGCTTCTTCTTTCCTTTACGTTTTCTTTCACCACACCAATGTTCACCTTCAGCTTCAGGCTTTTAAATAGCATGCCATAACACAAGGAGCATTCAGCTGATTCGGCTCGTTGATAGAAATAGAAAAACGTCACTTAAAAATGATAAAACAGAAGAAACATGAAATAAAACAGTGAAGAGGTAGCTATAAATTCTTTAAAATAGTACCAATACCGATTACCAAAAGAATAATGGTTATCTTCCTGCAAACAGTTTTTACTGTTTTGTACAGTTTTGTATTGCATATTCTTTTGAAATGGGACACAAAATTAATGAATAGGTAGTATCTTTTGAAATTCAGTTCTCTTTTGCAGCTAGAGTGTATCCACTTAATTAAATTCAGATCAATTAATTAAAGCAGTTAAGAAAAACATATTAAAAGAAAGGTGATCTGATGGAGCAAAATTATTATGTCAGTGCACGATCTGGGACGTGTTAAAGATTAAATATTAGCAGCATATGTTCATGGAAGGAAAATAAAAAGATGTCCTGCTAAAAAATACAGTTTTTCCTTCTGGCATTTATGAGGTTGTATCATGTTCATTATGTATAAAAACTTAAATGCTTCAAAATAAAAATGTGTATATATTATTTTATCAGTCCAGTACAACTGAATGTCTTAGACTATAAATATCACTCCCTCACAACCCACACAATTCTGGCTAATTAAACATTACTCCTATTTAAAACTCCTTCCACTATAGTTCATCTTTAAACTCACAGCTACAGTTGTATTTGTTCACCCAAAATATTGCTTCTTAAGAACCCCCCACCCACGCAGAGCTGTGGCTGATTTGCAATGTGTCAGACTCAGGGGAACTGGGAGCCCATCTCCTGAGAGCACTCCCTACTGCTGAGCTGGAACCGTCACCCTGTTAACCCTGGTGGGGAGATGAGCATACAAAACAAGCGTGTACAGTAGATGAAGTATAAATCCTAAAGTAAAGCAGGCATTGCCAGATTAAGACACCTGGGTTTTGCGAACACTAAGAAATCTTTAAGGTTACTTGTAACCAGAAGGAGTAAGTGGTCGAATTTATCTGGACATGTATTCAGCTCACGCCATATTTCAGTTTCAACAAACCCTTCCACTCCTAAAAAGTGCTTTTCTAATATCCAGAAGTAAAAGAATTTAAGAATTTTTGAAAGACCATTCTGTCTCCAACGAGACCATTGGGATCAGTTTTCCATTCTAAACAGAAATTCCTATCTTCTCAAAAGCCCCAGCTCCTCCAAAATAATCAAGCTATCCTGAGCTCCCTAGCGTGCTTACCTGCCAAAAGAAACACACACTTCTAAAGGAGGAACAGCAGAAAACTGAGAGGCATTATTTAATGGCAGTGAAGTTTGAATGAGCGCAAAAATATTGTTGCTTCTCCTGGAATTACAATTATCAAAGGTTTAGCCTAGAAATGCTCTTTTTTAATTAGGCTGCTAAGATAAGCTGCCTTTACCCACTTCTTTTTTCCACAGATTGTTATCTTTACAGATCTGCTATCTCCAAGTTAGAGATGATCTGCATTAATACTCTGAAGATTCACTTTTGTGCATGCGAACGCTATCCTGAACTTCCCAAATCAGCATTTCCCAAAGTTTTTGGCGTTTACCACTTCAAAGTCTCAGTTCTCAGTAATTTTTATTTGCACGTCCGATTATAAAATTTTTGATTTTGTATCTTAAAGGCAAGATAGTCCTGTCAGGCACTTCCTGACGCACGCTAATAGGTCATAAACACCAGCTATTTTGTGCTATAGGTAGGCAATAATTACACAGCCCATACATACATGGAGCACAGTGTAATTATGCACCAGAATATCTAATGCCTCGCCTTCCCAGCCTGCACATTACTCAGAAGGGATCTGTGCAGTTCTGAACCTTATGTTTCACATACACTCCTCATCTCAGAGACTAAAAGTTTACAACAACTTTCTCATTCATAACATTCTGTCTACAGACCACACACAAAACGCACAACTTCACAGCTCAGGTATTTCAAAGGCTACTGAGATGCTGCTGTATAAATTACAAAGGTCGTGGTGCTTTCAGCCGCCCTCTCAAGATGCCAGAGAGCCCCTCTCCCAGTCCAGCTGCAGCAGGAAACGGGGGGCTGGAGGCACCTTTATTATCTTGAGTTACAGCCCAGCGACATTAACTTACAAGGATCTTAACTGACTTCATCGCCGTAGATTAATTTCCTCCAGTTTTACTCCTTTATAACTCATTGCTCTGTTCAGAGAGATTTTTCTCCCCCAGTGAAAAACTAACACAACTCCAAAGTTACAATGCTTCCTCAGTTATAATTACTTTTCTCGGTGGTATGAGAATGCTGATAAGTGAGATACTGGATCTTACACTGGAATTTTGTAAGGTATGTTGTGGTATAATTCGTAGCACAAAATCCTACCAAACTTTCACATTTTCTATTTTTTTATGATTTGAAGTTCCTGCGTAGAGTAATAAAAGTAATTAAAAATGTCATCTTTATGAAACAAATAATCCCACGTTAAGTTCTCCATTTTAAATATAACACATAATGTAAACTCTTCTGCAAATGCCAGGGTTTATCTGTAGACACACACAAGCCCGTCTTTGTACCGCCACCTCTCTCTCCTCTGTTGCAGCAAGCATGGAAATCAAGCAGCAAACACTCTAAGGCACAATTGTTGAGGTGTTCCTGAGGGACAGTTACAGTTTCATGGCTTAATCACTTCAACTTTCTATTTTGTTAATAATGTAGTGGAATAAAAATGATACCGCTTGTGCATTCATTTTAATGAGTCCCTGGAAAGAAATGCCTTGAGTGAAGCATGCCCAGATCTCCTGAATAAGCAGGAAAAATTCTGCACAAAGATTAGAAACATCTTCAATTTATACACATTGATAACATCTTTTTGAACCCGAATCTCTGCTCTGCTTCAAAGAAAAAAAAAAAATTACAGACAATTTTAGTTAAATACAAAAATCAGCGGTGCCTGAGCTACCAAAATCCTCCAGTTCCATCTTCCACTTCCCAGTCATAGTATGTTAATCTCCTTTCCTTTTAGCTGCTCCAGTTCTTGTGTAACAATGCCATTTCCTGAATTCAAATCTCCACAAATAAACCGCAAAGCTGAATAACGCTGTATTAAGCCCTATGAATACTCCCTCAGGCAGGCCAGCCTGTTAAAACTGGGGTACACCACCACAAATCTGCACCACTTTCTGAGCACTTTCAGAGCAAGAATAAGAAGCACTGCAGCAATCACCAACCCAAAGGTCTTGCTGAGACAAACTCCAGAGGAGATTTTTAACAAGCTGCCACTGTTTTGTTTGAATCCTCATCACTCCATCCAGCGGCTGTTTATTTCTCTGTGGGTATTTGTTTGGGCAAGCTCATAGGGAAATCCTCAACAGGTATTTTTAAAGGCGGCAGCAGCACTTCACCAGCATCCTCGGCCTTTCAGTACAGCATGAAACAACATACCTTTCCCGAGTGTTCAAAATGTCAGTGCTTAAACCTTAACGCAAGTGGTTATTCCAATAAATCACTGAAATAAAAAAAGTCTTTGATCTACAAAAGATGCTAGTTTTGATCTGCCTGCTAGGTAGCTCCTTTTATTACTGTTATTCCTAGGGAAAATGCTCACTAAAGGCTAAGAAACCCTCCCAAAACCGTGTAATTACTGTGTTCAGGCTCCGACCTTAACACAGGCTGGAGTTTCTGTTGTTAGATATTATCAAAAATGTGCTATCTGAAGGTTCACTTGCCAGATGAGAAGGACAATGGCAAAGGACAAGTTGATGGCAATGAAGATTGTAGGTGGACATGGTCCACCTTTGACTAAAAGTGCATCACAAGCAAAGAAAAAAATAAATCATCTTGAAGAGCAACTACTATGGCGTGAAAATGTATTGGACTTGAGAGGTTTCATTAAAGCAAATTATTCATTAGCACAGTTTTATCATCTACTCAAACCCTATGAGATCTTTTCTCTAAGGGGTTGGAAAAAAAATTCAGTATTACTAAGAAAAACCTGTTGTAGGCTTCACATTTAAAACATGCCTTTGTAGCAATTAATCCCCAGTAAAAAAAACGAGTGACATTCAAGAGAACAACACAGTGTTTTGCATGTTGCAACTGTAAAAGTTCGTTGCATCAGCAACGATACCTAAGGACTGAAACAAGATACAAAAAGACAAAATCTCTCAGTGTCCTCAGTCTAACTTAAAACATTTTTTTAATCAGCCACACAGCAAGACGCATGCTGGCCTGCCCCAAAACATCCAACCTGCTTGATGGAGCAAGTACTCAGTACTCTTATAATCTCAGTTATTTAGCTCAGCGGGTGAATGCCGAGACCGGAGCGTGCCACGGCAAGATCAAATGCCAAGTAGAGGAAACAGCTGAGCCAAAACCATATGGTGCCAACCCAGACTGAGCAGCGCTTTCCTAAGGAATGAGGAACTTCAGTTCCATGTGATTTAAAAAAACCTGATCCTGAAAATAAACAAGCCGGGAAGCAGCCTTATAGCTCTTGCAGTGAGGCTGCTATGATCAGCATCTGGTCACCTCCCTCCCCATACCCCCTTTATGATAGGTCCTGTACAATGAACTTGAAAAATCAACTGTAATGGAAATGAAGAATCTAGAATGGTAGGTTAAATCTCAAGATATAACTATCTAACAAAAAAAAGCAAAGGCTGAAAACAAAATT
>WEIS01078343.1:0-17513 GCA_013389965.1 Todus mexicanus | reverse complement strand
TTTTTTTTTTTTTGTAATTGTACAAGAGCAGTGTAAGTATGAATATGGAGAACTCTGGCTTAATGTAGTACAAACCACTCAACCTCTCCATGCTCAGCAGTGCTGTTCTTGCTGGTGCCCAGGGCCTGGTGCAGGTGATGCAGCAGCAGTAGGAGGCACTGGGGTGGCTCAGTTGTAAACTGGGCTGCCTAACCTGAGCTCCAGATCTTCTTACTCACAAAATCCCAGTTTAACCTGCCAGTACTGGAGTTTATAGCTGTGGGTGTATGCTTAAATACCAAGGATAGCAAGGATGCTGTTATTGGTGCCTGTCTCTTACAATGCATGGACAAACTTGTGCTGACTGCTGCTGGCAGGTACACAATTAACCTTGCTAATCAGTAGCGCTCCGAGGAAGGAACTGTACTCCTGCAGGGAATTCATTTTTTTACTTCAGGTTGATTGAGATTCATGTACTTCAATATTTTAGCATTTCCCTGCTAGGAGTATCAGGTCTGCCTGGAGTGGGAGGGATTTTTTCCTCTACCAGAGCAAGGCAGAACTGCTGTGGAAGCCAGTATCTCCCTGCAAATCTGATCTGGGCTGGGAGCTGCTGGAATGCTTATTAACGCTTAAGGAAATGCAGGGAAAAGGAAGGGAAGAGGTGCAAATCTGTAGGGAAAAACCACCAAGTGAACTAAGGCAGCAGAGAGAAAAATAAGATTGCAAGTAGGATTTTGTGGAGCCCTGGAGGGTGGCTCCCTTGTGCTGTCAGCTGCCCCCCCAGGCCCCAGTCTAATGGGAGTCCTGCTAACTCGTAGTAATCTAAAACTCAAAGACAAACTGAGTTGGAGAGTCCTAGTGTCCATCGTACATGCACAGAGCAGGCTGGAAAAGCCTGCCAAAGACAGTGCATGAAGGATTGGATACTGCCTGGTGATCCCCTTGGTGTAGTACCTAGCCCTGGGGTGCACACACCGGCACCAGGAGAGTGGTTGGACTTTGGATGTTGTAGCAGGCTTCAAAATCTAAATTTGGCCCAAACTAGGGCTGTATTAATTCTCATGGCTCATTCTTCCAGAGAACACCCTCCTTTTTAGCTGCATCATGATTAGCTGCAAACCCCTTCTGCTTGCATTTTGACTTGAGCCACCTTCCAGAAGGGAAATTCCAGAAGAAACTCTTAACTTGCTCTTCATCTGCCCCTGGACAGAACTCTGTAAATTCTAGTTGCTTTCTCATGTGAAGAGCACCTCCACCACCTCACCTTGCTGGTCTGCCTTTCCTGAAAAGGGCATAACCATCCATGACCACATTCCAGTCATGCGAGCTGTCCCATCATGTCTCTGTAATTGCCACCAGATCAAAATCCTGACCAAACACTCATTTCTAACTCCTTCTGTTTATTCCTTGCGCTGTGTACACTGGTGTATGTGCATTTCACGGAGTGAGCTGAGCAAGCAGTCCTAGGTTTGTCCCCCTCCCCCTTNAAGGATAACTGTGAGGGTGAGGGAGGCTGGGAGGAGATTTGCCTGCCCCCTTGAGCAGGGACCTGCATCCATTCTCCCTCTTTTCTTAGGTCCCCTCCTTCCTCCTGGGGATTGGATTCACCAACCAATGCCATGATTTCCTCATCAGAAGGTGTCTCGAATTTGAGAGGTCCATACTTGTTAAGTGAGGGCAATGGGGGAGGAGGTAGGGGGAGGCCCATCCTAGCCTTGCAAGCTGGGACTTGCCTCCAAATCTCTCCCCTCCTGCCCTTTATGTCCCCCCCATCTGTCTGATGCCTGGAGGAGAGGGGCCTCTCCGCTGCTGCTCAGGCCTCTTCCTGCTGCCTTGGCCTCAGGGGGTGGCTCCATCAATCTATTTCATTTTCGAATTCCCTGATGGTTCTTAATCTCCCTCCCTCCTCTCTCAGCTCAACCAGCTGCCTGAGCAGCTCTCCTGAGCAGCCGCCTCACTAGAGTTCCCACCTTGGGCCAGGCCTGCCTGCACACTCTCCCTGTCCATGCTCCCTCAGCTTCCCGGTCCCAGGAAAGCCCCTTCTCGACCCTCTTCAGTAATTAAAAGCAATTAAAAGAAGGAGGTATTACTGCTGTTGCTCCCCACTGTCACTGGCTGTGCTGGGCTTGTGGTGTGATCACCACTCTTTCTAAGGTGTTTTTCTCTCACTGAATTTATCAGCTTAAACAGCTCAATTAAAAGGCCAGCCAAAAGTCCTTAAGGGCGCTGTCTTTCATTGCTGATGAGAAGATGAATGCTGGACAAACAGATTGCAGAAAGATGACAAATAGCATTGAAAATAGACCCCAAAAATATAAAGGAGGGGTAAAATTTCCCAAGAAAATATCTACCTTTTCTCTGTTATCCCAGCCAAGCCTGGCATGACAACGAAGCCCTGTGTATGCTGCCCTTGGCTTATGGGTTAAAATTGCTGCCCTGTGGCTGGTGGATCATAGAGGTTTTGCGGTTGTACCCTGTATGGTTCCCATCCTGCAGGGGTTTGGCCCTGGGGAAAAGCTTTCAGAGACCTGACCAGCCCTGTGCATTAGGCAGGGGAGATGCTTTTTCACTGGAAAATGAGCTGTAAAGTTGCCTTTGGGGCTCATGTGTTCTTTGGTAACTGTAAGGTAGCTTCAGCTGTGTGTGTCAAGGCTCAGCTGTACTCAGCACTAAAACCAGAGCAGAAGATGGCTTCATGCCCAAAGAACTCATGATCCACAGTGGGAGATCCCAGGTGGACATGGGGAGCAAACAGCTGATACTGGTTAGCATAGGAGAAACTTTGCTGTAGGACATTTTTCTGTGTCACTGACTTGTTTTATGGAAGGATCCCATGGAATTTTGCAGGCCTCAGTCTTTTCAGTTTCCTGCTTTGTTTTTGCAACAGCTCTCTGGTCCACAAAGCTAGTGGCAGGAGCTGGACTTCTGAGGCACTCCAAAACCAACTGTGTAATGGTTAGGCATAGAAGGTGAGGTTCAGGTCCAGCTTGAAACCCACAGTCAGGAGGACAAAGTCATGAGCTACTACACAGTCTTTATCTTAGTGCAGTGCTAGACTATTCCATCCTCCATAGAACTGTGGAATACTGAGAAAATAGTAATTCATTATTTTCAGTTCAAAAAGCTTAAGGATTTACAAGTTGCATGCACTTATTTGCTTCTTGAGAAACAGAAGATGGTACACAGTGCAAATGTGTTATGCATTGAGGCTGCATTAATTGTTTATATTTCCTGTGCTGGAGATATTCTGGAGTCGCTGAACAGGAATTCTGCCAGATTCAACTCAAATGTTAAAATAAGGTGGAGCTGGAGCCCACTGGAAACAAGGACTAGTGAGAATGAGCCTATTACACTGTCTCCACTATTGGTGATGCAGGAGTCACCAGTGGGTGGTGGGGGGGAAGGTTTTGAAGTTAATTAGCTTTGATTAATTTCTTCTTGATTGTTGCTTTGCCTTATTGTTTCACCACATTTTGCTCGAATATGGTGATATGCACCGTGGCTGCTGTCAGTTGACGACTGGTGCTAAATCCAGGTGGACACTCGTGGCTTATTGTAAAGGATTTTCTGTGAGGAATCCTCTGAGTGGAACTGGACTTGGTGTATCTGTGAGGCTGATTGCTGGTTTTAACCTGTTCCAACTTTTTCAAGTGCACAAACGCCCTGATATTTGGTCTGGCATATGGGTAAGGCCAGGATGAACTGGAGGAACGTGGTCTTTGATGACTATGAAGCCTCCATGTCAATAGGTTTTTATTTGCAAAATGACCAGAAATAGGGGTTTAAGGGAAAGTCTGCTTGCTGGTCTCATTCTTGTTTAGCTGCTGTCTCAAAACAAGTCATCAGACCTTTCTGAAGAGAGATGGGGGAGTCAGCAGATGCAGGCTCCCTGGAGCAGGGTTGGTGGAGGGCACCAGTCCTTCACTGGAGATCCCTTTGGCTGTGGTGTGTGGTAGGTGGCTTGGTGACATGCTGCTTGGCTGGTGGCAGCCACTCAGAGCAAAGAGGTAAACTCAACCCTGCTGCAGAGCACTTGAAGGGGAGCTGATGGGGCCTTCTGTCCTGCAGAACTTCCTTATGGTTTTAATATTATGAAGTTAAAAGCTAAAGGTAAACTTGCCCTGCTTCCCAGGGGTCAGGTATGTTTGAAAATGATCCATTTAGAGCTGCCAAAATGTTTCTTTCAGGTTGCTTTCAACAGAGAGCTGACATGCCTAGGCTGTGCCCTGCTCAGAGCAGAGCCCAGTGTTTGCATTACACCAACCTGGCAGTTTCACTGATGTTTGACAGAGTTGAGAAGGAAAAGGATCTGCAGGATTTGAGGGAAGGAAGGCTCTCCATCAACCTCCTTTAACTTAGTCCTCACAAGCATCTCAGCGATGTCCTCCTGTGCAGGACATAGGGCAGGTCTCCCCCTTCCATCATTGCTCTGACCATATGGTTCCTTGACTGTGATCTTACTCTGGGTACCAGAGCCTTGTAGCTGACTTTATATGATGTTCTGCTGTGGAAAACCAGCTTAATCTGAGTGCCTGATGGTGTTCATCTCTGAGCTGGGCTGCTTGGGGGTTTTTTGGCTATCTCTGGATGGAGCTGCTCTGTGCCTTGACAGGGAACCAAACAGTTCTGCTGGCAGAGCAGCATTTGGCAGTGGTGCAAGAAGGTGTTGAGGGTACACATTGGGTTAAAAAAAATGTTGAAGAATGACAACTCAATGTCATTTCTCTGGGGCAGGGCCAGAGACCCTGTGGAAAATGGTGTCTCACTGTATAGGTGAAGCCTGTACCATGAGGTGTACACACAGGCGATGCTGCATAGAGGCTGTTTAGGCAGCTCTACTTCTGGCATTTTGTAACTACTGAGTGCTTGCTTTTGCAACCTGAATAATGTTCTTTTAAGTGTAGAGTTTGAGGGTTTTTTTGGGATGCAATTATAATCTTGTTCTACATAATTTAGCAGCACTGAGGCAGGAGATTGTTATCCAAGACTGGAAGTAATTGTCAGGCTAGCTTGTTAAACAGCAAAGGCAACACAAAGGAAGGACAGCAGTGTGTATTTCCAGTCACATAATAGAGAAGATGACAAGGCCACCCCTGGGTGTGCACGCAAAGCCTCTGCAGTGGATAGGGTGGCTTGTGAGCTCAGGGTAATGATTGTACCATTGCCATACTCTAGGCAGCTCCTTTGAACCAACACATATTGGGGACAGATCAACAAGGTATCTACACCACAGATGTAGAAGAAATGAATTGTCTTTTTGGGACTCAGTGTCATGGTCTTGATGACATGCCCAGGGTGGACTGACACGTTCTATCCTGTTCGTGTGAGGTTTGAAAGCTTTGAAGGTTCACAGGCATGCTTTAATCTTGTAAGAAAGATGTGGAAGGAGCAATGTTGGGGCAGTGCCATGTTCCCCTTGGCATGCCTTTTGCAGCGGCAGTGTCCCTGGAGCTGTAGGGTCTCTGGTTCTCTGAACCCTAACCCTAGCCCTAATTGTGGCAAAAGTGGGATTTTGAGGTTCAGCTGCAATGGGGCATGCATAAATGAGAAAAGAAGGACATGGAAGGAGCAATGTTGGGGCAGTGCCATGTTCCCCTTGGCATGCCTTTTGCAGAGGCAGTGTCCATGGAGCTGTAGGCTCTCTAGTTTTCTGAGCTCTAACCCTAATGGTGGTGGGAACAGGATTTTGAGGTTGGGGTGCCATGGCAGCAGGGTTTGGGGGCTGGCCATGTGGCTCAGCCCAGCAGATGTTAGTGGCCAATAACTTTGTGAGAGGGCCCTGGATGCTCCTTCCTCTCAGTCCTCTTCGGGGAGAATCATTTGTGGTGATGGATCCATAACAAGCTACTGGTGGTGATGGCAGTCAATACCAAAGTCCAAGGGCTGGTGACACTAAAGCCTCCTTGCCCCATGTGGCTTAGTTACATGGTTCTCATGATGGAAGTAAATGGCATTTTTGCTTTACTTCTCCTGTGTTCCAGCATGTGTTGACCAGCATGGTCAAGTTGTCACCTGGAGAGAGGCCAGAAGGGGTGGGAGGGAACTTTTTCAGAATATGAGGGAACAAAAAATTTCCTAGATCATTAATTTGCTATTTGCAGCCAGAATGTTATTGGTTCGAGATGAAGGACTGCCAGGGACAGCAGCAGAAATCTGGGACTGCAGATGTTTTCTGTTCTTAAGGTGACAGCTCGGAAGCACAGAATGAATGACAGGACACTGGAAAATCAGGAGCAGGGAGTGCCTCCCAAATTCCTGTGTACAGATGATGTCCACAGAGCTGCAGCAGCTTGGGAGCAGGCACCACTTGCTGTAGGGACAGGGACACTTAAAGCTGCCTGGGCTCTTGTGCAGTGCCCTGTTCCTGGCTCCTGTCTCAGGATTAACCTGCTGGTCAGAGATAGCATGTAAAACCATTCTGATCTTGACAGGAGAGGTTCTGAATTCCCTCCAATGCCAGTTCTAATTTTGGTGCTCCTTAGTCCAAGCAAAGCCTCCTGGATAGCTCTGCCTGGTGTCCTCCACAGGATACTATGAGTTAGGAGTGAAAAATGGAGTGTGGTGGAATATTAGCAGAAAAACAGATTTTTGAATGAGATTGAAATTCTCCATTGACATCCAACTCTGTTATAGCTTCTGACTTGGCTCCTGTTCATTTGACAGGCACTTGCCTGCCAGGTGTTGGGGTGTGATTTCCCCAGTGCTACTGGATGCTGCTATCGCTGGCCTTTGGAGCATCTCAAAAGTGTTTGATCCCATGTGACCAATCTCTGATGTGGAGTAGGAGGTCTGTCTTCAAATTCTTGTCTTCGATAAACAGCGGAGAAAAATCACCAGTGACTTCGGAGAAGGTGGATCCTTAGGTCAGTTGAGTTGCACAAGAGATTTTTCCATTGCAACTTTCTGACACTTTTTTTTTTTAGCTTTGCCTGACAGAAATCCCTTTGACTTGGAAGTTGCTGGTAAGTTAATGATGCTGTCCAAGCCTGGGTATGAGTGAATGTGGGCAGTAAGCTCCTACAGAGAGCACACGTGCAGAGAGCTTTGCTGCTGGAGAGAGTACTTGCTTTCTGTACTTGCTTTCTGTATTGATTCACTCATTGGGCTGCTCTTGAATCCTGATTTGTTTGAAATCAGTGGATATTTGGCTGCCAATCTCAGTGGACCAAGGTCAGATGTCCAGAATGGATGTTTTCTTTCCTTTGAATTTTTTTATATTGAATACTCAATGTTTTGCCTCTGGTTCAGTGAGACTAATAAGCAGCTACTCCTTGGGAAGCAGAGATTTGTGAAGGGCCGTGTGTGTGCCTGTGAAACTAAATTCTGGGCATTATTTCCAAATGGGTCATGCCACCTGCACAAGAATTTTGTGGCATCAGATTTGCGTTTGGGCATACTTCCAGGGACAGATCTGCTGGCAGGAGAGGCAAAGGCAGCTAGACGAAGGGTTGTTACTGGTGTGTCCTGGACACAACACGCAGCGCTGGCCTGTGCAGAATGAGGCCTCCCAAATGTGTGCTCTGGAGAACCCCTGCAAGGAAGCAGGTGATACTCATTTCTCCTGGGCAAAGCAGAGCATCTCATTTACTCATATTTGCTATTTATCTTTTTCCCTGCTTGCTTTCTCACTCCTTCCTGGAGGCTGTGTAATAGAAACCTCGGGCTTTCCCGTGGCAGTTTGCTTACTATGAAATAACACACTCTGTAACAAGTTTCCTGGCCTATGTTTTGCTGTCAGGTGGGAGATAATGTCTAATATTTGGAGGGTCAGACCCAGCAACTCCTCCGTGCAGGGGATGGGAGCCAGCATGTGCCAGGCAGGGAAGAGTGGCTAATAGCGGGAAATGTGCTGCTGCTGGTGCTATCTTGCTTTCCCACCCGTATTTAAGTGTGTGGCCAAGTGGTGCAGAGGAAGAGGCAAATAATTACATCAGTTCTCCCTCCGTGTTGGGTTTTGCAGCCTTCTGCAGTTTTAGCAAACTCCCGTTGTACTGTTCAGCTGTCTCACTGTATTAATTGCTTTGAACTCTCACTGGTAAGGGGAGTGATTAAGGTGTTGCTGCTTAGTCATCAGACTTTGCTTCCTACTGAATCTGTGATGAATATAACAAAGCTGATGTACACAGTGATTGAAACCATGCCTTCCACATAGAAGGGTTTCAAAGTGCTCTTTCCTTCTTGCCCACTTGATTTTTTTGGGTCTGGAGCTGCCCGGCAGCCCCTGCCATGACAGATCCTTTGCTTGTGATCTGGAGGTAAGTGTGCAAGTGGCTGGGTGTGAAAATTCCTTTCATAATTGAATATAGAATAGTGACTGCAGTACTGCAAAATAATAGCCAGGCTGGAGGCTTTAAGGAGAGATGATGAAGCCTCCCACATTCGTGTGCATTATCACGTGATACACTAGAAAATCTACCCTTGGAGCCTTTCTTGAACACTTTAGCCTGAGTTGTGTGGGACGTGTGTTTTCAATTTCACAACGTATTAGCTGTCACTTTGCTATCTTGTGTATGGGATGAAAAAAAAAAAATCTTCAATTTTCTGCAAACCGAAACCCCCCAAAACTGTAAAGATGGGTCAATATAAAGAGTTCAGTGGGATAGTGGCAGATCACCCCTTCCAGGTAGAAATTTTGTTTGTGTATTTCCCTCAATCCAATTTAATCAAACTTTTGAAACAAAATGGTGTATTAGAAATGGTGCCTTTTAAAAATTAAGCTGGTGAGAACAGTTGTTTCAACAGTTTTCTAACATTGTTCACTGAAATGTATTAGAAAGGGAGGACACTCCTGAAAATATAGCCATAAATGTTTGGGTTTTTGCAACCTGTAGCAGTGGCTGACCCTGCTGTGCTGTACCAGTTGAATGTATCTACTTCCCTAAACCTGACCTACCTGATTCCTGGAGATGCTTCTAATTCTCACCTGTTTTTTGTTGAACTTACAAAATAAACAAACCTCTTCTGTGTTTTAGATGAGAGAGCTGATTTCCCCATCTCCACCTATTGTTTTGAGTCATTGATATTCTGCCTGGAAATGGCCATGCTTTAATATTGCTGGGCATGGAGTTTGCAAAGCATTTTAGAATGAGCATATCTTGTCCTCTATATTACAATAAAATCATTAGGCAATGGAATGTGCTAAATTTTCACTTGAATAAATGTAGTTTGGTTAAAATATATACTCATCTACCAGGTCCCTGTATGAAAATGGAGAACTATAAGTGGTAGACAGGCTTGTACAGAGGGTTCTGTTAATGTTAACACATTTTTCAGTGTTTGGAGAAATTGGATTAGTTTTAAAAATCCTGTTGTGAATTCACCTGGCAGCATTTCCAATTTCTTCAATTTCTTCTCAGATCATTTCTGAAGGATGGAAGGTCGTCTGTATGAAATGGAGTTTGTTTTACATCCAGCAACTGCTGGTCGGGGCCAAAAATCAGCTTGTAAAGAGATCAGTCGAAGGCAGTGTGATTTTACTGGGCAGTGAGTGCACCTCCTGGTTCACTGCAATCTCTCCAAACACAAGAGAAGACAGAGCTTGAGAGACCCAACTCATAATGGGCCAAGTGTTGTTCTCCTGGGGCAAAAATATCATGCAGAGTCCGTTTGCCCAGGTGTACTGGTTGTGGGCTCTACCTGCACGTTTGCCTCTAATTTTCAGCAGCTCAAAGAATTGGATTGCCTGGCTTGACTGCTCCATTTTGTGTTAAAAAAATAAATTAAGGTATCTTAGTTTAAAGAGGGCTCAGTGGAGCTGCAGCATCTTCTGTGAGGATGTCAGCACTCAGCAGAAGAGCTGGTGTCTGGTAGCCACTATGCCTCACGGGTAATAATGGATAAATGCTCCTTTCCACCTTGCTGGTGCCCCCAAATTTAGTATCTGTTACATTCTCTGAGATAGATGTTGTTCTCTACTCATAGTAATGATCAGTGGTGTTTTCTGAAATGATGATCCCTTGAGCCTGTCTGGTGTTTCTGCTGGTTGTGTATGTGTGGTGGCTGATTCTGTGCTTTGCTGATGAGTGAGAGAAATGGAGGGAAGGAAAAGTGTTGCTGTTCAAAATACATTCCAAATACCAGCAACTG
This sequence comes from Todus mexicanus, assembly GCA_013389965.1. Lineage (NCBI taxonomy): Eukaryota > Metazoa > Chordata > Aves > Coraciiformes > Todidae > Todus > Todus mexicanus. Next base: position 7,445 of record WEIS01078343.1, on the reverse strand, counting down.
CTCGGTTCACTGGATAATTTTGTTTCATGTCAGAGGAGCTATAATATTAGGAAAGCTTGAAAAATATATATAAACACCTACTTCCACCCCAGCATTTCTGAAGGCAACATCAGTTGAGACTCAAAAATGGAAACATCTTGTTTTCAAAACACCAAAACAAAATAATTGATGTTTACCTCTGCTTTTCCCTCTTTCCTGCACAACAAAAACAGTCTGGCAAAGTTTGTATCCAGTTGCAAAATGTTTGGGTACACCGCAAACTGTGCGTGGCTTCTTTCTGCAAAATCGAGTGTTGGGAAATGACAAGTGTTCAGTGAAGCAGAAAACTGAGGGGTTTTCCCAAATGTTTGATAGATGATGAGCAGTTTGGTGGCTAATGGAGAGCTGATGCTCCTCTGCTCAGATGCTGAGCTAAGGAAAAATTGTATTACTGCAAAGGTATTGGTTTAATCCACTTGAATAACTGCAGTTATTTTATTAAAGGTATGAGAAGGGAAATTAGCTGACTAATTCCTAAGGTAGTATTACCTTGAAATTGCCCTTCTCTTTGGAGGTTATACTAGCACAGGGGTATTGCTTTCATAGTCAAACAAATGCAGCAATCTCCTTGGACCTGGCTTACACCAACCAGTTCTTTCTCAACAGCTTCTGCTATTGAACTTGTCTGCGGCTAGTGATGAGGAGGCGAAGCTAGTAGCATCCTCAGCCTTGCCTTTGGACTTTAGGACTTATTTCCTTTTTGTCCCTCAAGTTTGAAGTCGCTGCATTTGTCATCTTGAGATGTGCAGGCTCTTGTGTTTGCTGAGCCTTCTTTCCTTTCTCTATTCACCTCAAACTCACACGGCAGCTGGATACACTTGCACTCTGCGTACGTTTTGAGATAAAATGACATCTCAATTAGAAAAGCTAAACCAAAATAAGCTCTCCATTGTCCTAGCTGGTGACATTTAGTTAGGCTGCTGCAAGGTGCCAAGTTTCAGAGTATTACAGCAGGGATGTTCACACTTCAGCTTCAGAATTAGATGTTCCAGAATAGAAGTAAGACCTGACATAAATAATCTAATTAAGAAAATAACTATTAAAAGGCCATGTGAATTTGGCACCTGGAATACTTAAGCATGTTTTAAATCCCATAAGGGTGCCTCTTATAGGCTGTTAATACCTGTGAATACTGTGTTGCCGCTTTCATATTGCACCTCTACATTCTGGGCTTTTGCAGCACTGGTGGTTTCCAGTTGTTCTGAATGCCCAGTTGGGATGTCACGGGGTGAAATGCTTGTGCTGAGAAGTCAGAACCAGTCTCGGAAACAGAGTAGATTTGCCTGATCAGAATTTCAGTACTATATATCTCATTCATTTGGGCTGCCTAGAAGAAGAGCATTTCCTTTTGCAGAGGATAAACGTGGTATTAAAATGAAGGTAGAAACAGAAATATCACAGGTTAACCCCCCCCCCACTGAAACCCAACCTGTCTTTGGGGCAGCAAGGGTTGTTAAAAATATTGTTTGTGATGGTAATGCTTCAGTAGGGGGTTAACTGTGTCAGTGATCAGACTGAAATTCCCTTAAATTATTGTTTTACCTCACTTCATCCAATTACTCAAAGTTGTTTTGCTATCCCACAGATCTCTCGGTTAATGTCAACAAAATGATTATAGACTGCAACAGCGTCAAGATGTTTCACCCACAGGAGCGCTGGTGAAATGTTTATGGCGCAATGTGTTGAAAGCAGCATTTGATGTGTAAATGTCAGGAACAATCAGCTTCCCTGTCACCAGAACCAAAATGCACAAATACAGGTGCTGAAAATGTCACATGCACAGTGGAAGAGGTACAGGACATGTAAATGATCCACATCAGGATCAGAAATGGTGTGAAAAAGCCACCACAGCTCTTGGGTGCTGCTGTGCACCATTTCTGATTTCTGAGTTGTGATTGGCAGTGTGGTCCTGCCTTTGGTGTCAGTGATTTAGCTGGTGCCGAGGAGGTGGATGAGGGATGATTGAGGATGGCTATACTGAACACAGATCAAACCTATGCTTGAGGAGAAATCAACTTTACCAAGAATCAAGATACACCCTGGGAGCCACCTGGGCCATCTAGAAATGGGTCATGATGCCTCCTTGGCTGTGTGGCTTTGGCGGCCTCACCTAGATACCTCCCTTTTTGGCATAAACTTACAGAATAAGGTGTTGTAACAGTGACGAGCATCTTGCAGCCTGTAGTGCCTTGAGTCACAGGCATCAGGCGATGAACCCTGTGTCCCTGTATAGTGGTACCACCAAAACTACTGACAGTCCTGTGCCTGTGCAGCAGAGCAGTTGGGTACACTGGTGGTGGGGCTGGGGTCCCCAATCTCCATCCCCTCATCCATGCTGATGCTGTCGGTGAGTCACAATTCTTGCTGATAGATGGATGATTGGAGTAAAGGTTGCTGTCAGTCCACTAAAGGCTTTGCAGTTCCAGTCTCACTGGTGCTGAGAGTGTCCAGATCCACTGCCAATAGTTTCTGCAAATCACACGGATTGATCAAACCCACATTTTTTGCAAATAAACCTTTATCAATTCCCTGGTGCATCTGCACTCCTCACTACTTGGAGATAGAAGCTACAAATAAAAGTCTGATGAAACAAGCCAGATCTGAAGGCAGGAGATATTGAAATCTGGAAGATTTAATTTAATACTTTTTATTACATATTTTTGGAGCCCTGATTATACCCCCACCCTCCAGGTATTCATTTACCTAAAGAAAATTATACTACTGATTACAAGATTGCAGGTTCATTTTCACTGCTGAGAACTCATTTCTTTTACAGCTCATGTTAGTTACACTTGCATGACTTGCAAAGTTTTGTCACATCTTGAAATTTTTAATGCTATGTTGTGGAAAGGTGTTTATATATAAATGAACCAGGAAGAATACTTGCTTTGCAGTCTGTTTGGGGCAGGAGGGGAGACGGAAGATTTCTTGGTTTCAGTAGGCCAAATGGTTTCTTGATTTCCCTGTAAATAGTTTCTTTGAGCTATTGGATAATGAGTTCAGGGGGTACTCACAGGAGCTGCCTTGTGTTTGTCCTCCAGGCTGTGTGCAGAGTGAGAAACTGAGAGGTCTCTTTAAAACATAAGAAGGAATACTTTCTATGGGGGAATGAAAATAAATTATGCAGAAATCATGACTATAGTGTGTCTGAAATGATACTGGCAAGATCCCTGTGGTAAATATTTGACAGATAGAACAACATCTTAGTCTGAATCTCAGTTTTTCCAATAAATCACTGCACCTGAGCCTTTTAAATCATAATTCAGGTCAGCCAGCACTGCATTCTGAGTTAAGGTCAGGAGGGATTTCCAGCTGTATTATGATGATTATCTAACAATTCGGTTAATGGAGCCGTAGAATTGGATGAGCTTTTCGTCAATTTTGATGTCACAGCAACAGAGACCTTTGACTGAAACAATGTCATGAATATTGGATAAGATCCTGCGGTACTGCTCCTCCATGTTAGGATGTTATCCAAGGATGAAGGATATAAATACATGATTTATACTGTTTACTTTCCAGTGGGTAAAAACCAAAAAACTCCCGTAATCAAGTTTCAATACACAACTAGATATAATATAGCTTTTTCTTTATATATAGATCTGTATATATATCAAGTAAAAAAATCTAAAATAGTTGGAAGTAAAAAATGAAAAAATAGCTGATTGTGTTTTTTCTTTACAGTGATATGGTAGCAAATACAAGACAAATGAGTAATAAACCTTTACATAAGGAGTTCTGGTCCCATCTCCATCAATAGGGCTCTGAGGAGAGTAGAAAATGGAACAAGATGTGTTTTGGTTTTTTTGGCTACTGCTTCTGCAAGTGATGAAGACAATAAGACAATGACATTATAGCACTAAAAATAAAACTCCAAGATGTTTTCCCAAAGATCTCAAACACCATAGGGTAAAATTTACTTTTGAACTGGGGGAGCAAACAAAGCATCACCAAGTCCTACTGAGGCTGAAAATACTGTTTGTCCTGGCCTCAAAATACATCCCTTTTTGTGCCATCTCATTGTAAAAAGACCCCATCATTTAAAACCTTTTTTTCCTCCTGCAGCCAATAATAAAAAGCAAAGCACAAATCTGTCGAATGGACTGAGTAAGAGGTGGGTCCTCAGTGATGCGCAAGTGGTGGGCTGCCCTTTGTCCAGAGGTGAATTTTCCCCAGAACCATTTACATTGAAAGTGTCAATTGACTAAGCTTGGCAAATGGTCACACTGAGCCCTATTTTGGCCGTAGAAAAGAAAGAAATACTAGTCTCAGCATAAAACAAGATCATATAGACAGTCAACACAAAACAATATTTTTTCGTTGTCTGCATAATAATAACATCATGTTTGCATATAGAACAGCTTTTGCATTATTGCTCTACTTATAAGAATATAGTAAGGAACTTATAACAGACTTGCACATTACAAACTTAAGGTTCTTTGGTGAAGAATGAGAAACCAGTATTTTCACTGTAATTGAATCTCAGAAGTTTTTGTTTTTATCTGCTGATCCTTTGGATTCTCTCACAGAGGAGGGAAAGGTATTGAGTCAGCTTTACCATCGCAACGATGGCGACCCCGCCAATCATCATGCAGGTGGGCCAGAAGAGAGAGTGGAACAGCACGTTGGAGCTGTACAGTTTGGTTAATATCACATTCTTCTGAATGCCTTCAGGGTCGTAGAAGCAGGAGAAGCGTTGGTACTTTCTGAAGTTCTCCATCACGACATTCACCAGTGACATGGATTCCTCGTAATTCTTGCCACACTTGGGTATGTATGAACACTAGGAAGAAATTAGAGGGAGAGAAATACATCTCCAAACCAGATAAAATGTCTTTTTTTCAGGTGGTAAACAGGAAAATCTCATGATGGTTATGCTTTTCATAATAAGAGTGGAATACTATTAAGCTAATAATAAATTTATCACAGACAAAACTCAATATTTTGCACATCTACTGAATTTCCCATTGGAGAACCTCCAACGGCTGTACAAACATTAATGCTTTAATCTGCACAGCAGCCTCATGAGCTAGGTGAATATATTATTAGTGCTAATTTACACATGCAAAAATGGAACTGATGAAGTACCTCTTCATCTTAAGTGGCATGCATATGCTCACAGTTAGATGGGTAATTGACTCCCTGTAAATACAAATCTGGTAGTTCAGATCTCACTTGGATCTGATGAAAGCAATCATAGTGGGCACAGGAGTTCACCCACAGAGAAGAAGGCTGATGAGACCTTTGTACAAATTTTCCTTCTAGGGACAGTGCTTCAGTAAGGAACAAATAGCCTAGGAGAAAATGCAGTTTTCCTGCTGATGACCCAGAAAACTTCTGTTCAATCTCTAGCTGAAAATCAGCTTGGCTACCAGGCTGGCTCGTAGTCTTGCTTTTGCACTTGATCCCAGCATAAGTCCAACAGTTCCTGTTCTCTGAAGATGCTGCTTGAATTTCAGTGTCAGTCACAAAGAAAAGAAGATTTGAGGGTGGCTTTGTCTAACATACTTTCAACCTAGAATTCCCTAAGAATACTAAAGGAATATTAATTAACAAAACTATCTTATGGAGCTCATGCATTGAAGATATTCCATGGAACTTGCAGGACAATGGCCTTGGGCTGTGCTCTGACCATTCCCTGTCGAGAGCTAGTGTGGGCTGGTAAGGTGGTGGGCAGACACAAAGATTGAGGCCACATCTGGGTTTTGACCTACAGCAGAACACCGGAATTTGCTGTTGGTCTGGGAGAGGACTGATGGGTGCAGGCCAGGGCCCCTCACTCACTCCCTCTCTTCTAGACACTTACGCCCCTCCACACCTTAAGATTTTCTACACCTGCAGAGGATTTTGATTAAATTCTCTACCTAGGCAAGAACTGCTTCAGGAGGGGTGGAAATCTGCTGCTTAACATCACATTGAACATAGAGGGGACCCAGCAGGTCACTGCCCCCTCACAGTTATGGGGTTACCATGGGTCCCTGCCATGCTTCTTGTCTGCACTTCCAGACCTGCTTGTCCTGGGTGAGCACCTGAAGTAGCTCCAGATAATTTAATGATAAACTGAGTTTTGTAAAGGGATAAAGAGGTTTTGATAAAAATAATGTGACCCATGGCTTTAGAATATTTTTTAATGCATATACCTTATAAATATCTCTCTGTTCTTTTCCATGACTATAGTGACTTTTTTGTAACGTACTGCAACAAATGCCTAGTCCTAATAATGATTGAAAAATTAACCTCTTAACAGGATTTGATTGATTCATTGGCAAGTTTATTAGCACAGAATATGATTTGAAGCATGACAGCAAGATTGTCTGGTGTTAGCAGACTGGTGCATTAAAGGTAGAGCATGGCATCGCTGCTGGTATGAATATTTCATAAAGCTGTAGAAATTAGAGATGGAAAATATCAGAGTGGTAATATCTCATCTGTCTTCCTGCTGCTGAAGGTCTGTTCCCTCCAGGATGTTCTCTTGCACTCTGCCCAGCTTTGTCTTAAGTGTCCAAAGCCGCAAGCCCTCTTCTAGTGCTGATGTCTCTTTAATAGATCACAACCTAATAAGCGGAAATTTCTCAGTGAAGCATACATTTTCTTTCAGTAAATGATGTGCTATCGCTGTCATAACAGCAATACTTCCAGCTCAGGTACCTGGTTGTGGATATTTTTGGTTTGGGTTTGTTGGGTTATGGGGTTTTTGTTGTTTTCTCTGGTTGGGATTTTTTTTTTTTTTTTTTGGTTTTTTTTTTTTTTTTTTTTTTTTTTTTTTTTTTTTTTTTTTTTTGTTTTGTGCTCTACAGTTTTGGTTCTTGAAGTCTCGTGAAGTATCCTGAGGGAGGAGATTAAACAAGAACTGGGCTACTTGTGTCAAAGTTGAGTCCTGCCCCCCTTGACTGACTTCCTGCAAATCTGAGTATTTTTCCAAGCATTTTCAAAGGAGACCTGATGCTGAAGCAGAACCTGAGCTGTTGCCTGGTAGCACAAAGCCACCAGCTATGTCAGGCTGGTTGGGCTGCTCATGACATACGGCACAGGGGGCATGAAGCTGTGAAATGCCGTTGTGCAAGGAAGGTTGATTTACTTCACCTCTCAGTCAAGCTCCTTGCGCTGAAACGATCTCTTTCTCCAGACTACAGTCTTCCATAGGTGCCTCATTCCAGTTCTCCTGGGCTCCTGGAGGCATCTTGGCCTCAACTTTGAGGAGCCCCTCAGCACAAGGACTCTGTGTGTGTATTAGCTTGTGGTTGTGGTGTGCTCCTGACCTCCTTCCATGTCTCGGCTTCCTCAGCGAGCGATAGCTCAGGGTTCTCTCTGACATGCTAGTGTCTGTTGTTTACCAATGGCGTATGCAACACAAGTTGGTAGACACGGATAATGCGATGTTTTGATGTTCTCTTTGGTTTGATCTT
>WEIS01078341.1:0-24667 GCA_013389965.1 Todus mexicanus | reverse complement strand
TGCTTTCAGATCCCAGTAGAGGAAAGCTTTTGGGAATCCTTTTTCTGGTAAAATCTCTTCACTGAAGGAAAAAATAGGAACTTCATAGCACGATTTATTATCCTCCTCCTAGCTAGATACCTGTCACCAGTGAGATTATTTAAGGCCCATGAGATTTCAAGGGTATTAAAGTTTTACATGTATGTCGTTTGACTGCAGAAAAAAAGAGTAGAAAAGAAAAAGTTAAATGGCTCTTGCTAACATAGAAGTCTTGTGGGAACTAGTTACTTCTTTCCATATTCTTTGTGAGGCTGAAGTTCTATTGGTCCCTATTTACCAAACTGGGATGCATTTTAAAAAAAATAAAAAATAGTATTTTCTCAAATCCTGTTTAAAGCAAGCAATTATATGGGGACATCTTCATCAAGATTAGGTGAAGGAGATTAGCCCAGCAAGACATCTGGTTTGGAGAGCATCGATCTCTTCTGCAGTACCACTTTACCTGGTAGCAATTTCGGGCTGGAGAAGAGCCGCATTCACTGAGTTTAAACATAATGTTTTATAACAACCCTGTCGTGATTTTGAAGACTTTTAGCCCAGATTGTTCCTTAAAAAGCTTTCTCTGCTTTACTGGATCATTGTGCTACCAATAAGCCATGCAGAGCTCTTTCTGCATGGCAAATAGCTCAGAGTATTCCGTCCTCTCTCCGGATGATGCTTGGCTGAGGAGAAAGCAAAGTAACTGCAAGGCTCAGCTTCTCTTTGCAGTAAACACAAGCGATAAACATTTCAGTGTATCCCTTTTAAAGGCTCTTTCCTCTTTTTCTCTGGGGAAGCAGAAATTTATAGCATATGCCAGTTACTTTCTGATGTAAAACTGTCACGTTATTGTCACTACAGCTGTGGCAAAAAAAATCACTGCCAGGAAGTCAAAGCAAAACCAATGGCATTTTCATGGAAATGAAACACATCTTCCAGAGTGAAGTTTTTATTTGATTGTTGCAGAATTAATAAGTATATATATATATGCTCAAAACCGCCTTCTTCAGGAAATGAAAATATGTCACTCACCAGTGAAATGTCATTTTTCCAGAAACATTGCGTGGCGGACTGCTACCAAATGTATTTGAGGCAGGTGTGCAACTCAGTCTCAACTTTCACCTCTTGGCCTTCATTTTTGTGGATGGCAAAACTTGTGTATGTAGTAGAGGCAGCCAACACTCTTAGAGTGGAATAAATATTTGTGGAAATAATAATGGTAGTCTGTCACATGCGTGACCTCTATTTGAGTCTAGGTCCTGTGTATACTTGCTGTATTGTGACAAAAAGGAAATACACCTTCAGGAAATTAATTTTTTGAAAACTTGGAAGTATCAAAAAAATGACTACTCTTTTACTAAGCTTCAGTAAACAGAAGCTCTTGCAAAGAAAATGGGATTTTAGACTGGGAAGGAAAAATGCTTTTGCGCCTGACTGAGTTTTAAAATGACCTTGATACATAAATAATTTCAGCATCGAAATCAAGTTTCAGCAACTGACTGAGGCAGTGGAGTCATGATCTTGGGAATGATTGCAAACAAATCCATGTTTGACACGAGAAAATTTAACAAACTCACTTAACAAGCCGAGAACACAGAAAAGTGAATAGGACAATTATTGCATCACATGCCAACTGGCAAAAGACAAAGATAAATATGTGCTTGTGGGTTTCACAATTAATTTCAATTCACTTTGTTCTCAGCCTCATCTCACTATCACAAGGGATTTTATTCCAATGTGCAAATTCTCAGCAACATAACCTGTCAAAGATTAGGTCCAAAGAATATTTGGGGAACATTTTGAGCCAAAGCCCACTTTTAGGATTTACTGCAGCCTGTAATCTGATGGAAATACGTAAGGAAAGTACAAAGATTTAAAAATAAGCCAATAAACAAGAAGATTAAAAGATACAAAGTTTCGAGAAGCAAGCTTAAAGATGACAGTAAAGGCTCATAACTGGCCTCTGTGGCTGTGAAGTCTGCTTGAAGATCTAGAATACAGTTGGCACTGGAAAAACAGAGACATTTGAAAGCGAAAAGATCTTCACCTTTCTTTTTTTGAGGGGGGACTGGATGAGGGAAACAAAGGCTTAGTCCCTAGTGGGATGTTTGCTTGCTCAGAATAGAGAATAACAACTCCAGTGCAAATTCTCCTTAGGCATCCAGGAATACCGTTATGATATAATATACTAAGGATTATCAAACAATGATTCCAGACTGTCCTGTGAATAATTGAATGTGTAATGAATGAAGTAATTGTATGTGTTATGTAAAATAATCTATAGGAATTATAGAACAATGAGAATTAATACCATAATACCTGTATTCAAATTCAGTATATATTTAGATTTCCTTAATAATGATATATAGTTAAAAGTTGAAAATGTACCAAAAGTATTTTGTCAATAAAAGGAAAGAAAAAGAATAAAAATAAAAAACTTGTTTGGAAGTCTTGTGGTTCTCCTGGGAGAAATACATATAGTTCCTTTCATCTCATGTAGGTCATCAAAGAACATTTGTAGCTTGACAAATGGGAGAAATAAGCACAAGTACCTGTGTCAGTAAAGCAGTTCAATTTGGAAAGTCTCTGTTTGCCTCTCAGTGTTCAGTATCAAACTACAGCATTTCATTTTAAATATCCATACAAAAATAATATCAGTTATGGAAAAAACATAGTAGGTAAGCTTATAATTATCTACATAAAGAAGATGACAGAGTACATCTGAAAGAAAGAAACAGGGATTTTAAAGGAACAGAAAATTTCAGGTTTAGTTGTCACATATGGCAAGTACAAATATTTACCCATTTATATAAAAATTTGCTTTATACGCTTAGGCACAGGCTTTTCATAGAACAAATCATAGAATCATAGAATGGTTTGGGCTGGAAGGGACCTCTAAAGGTTACCTAGTCCAACTCCCTGCAGGGACATTCTCAACTAGAGCAGGTTACTCAGAGCCTCATCAAGGCTGACCTTGAATGTCTCCAGGGATGGGGCCTCCACCATCTTTCTGGGCAACCTGTTCCAGTATTTCACCAATCTCATAGTAAAGAACTACTTCCTAATGTCCAATTTAAATCTATCCTTCTCTAGTTTAAAGCCATTGCCCCTCATCCTATTGCTACATGCCCCTCTCCAAACTTTTGCCTGAGGTGACAGTGTGGGGAGAGCACCTACACCCCTGAGCATAGGATGCCCTCACCTTCTCCAGCCTAGAGCCATCCATGGCAGGTTACCCTTGCCCAGCACCCAGACTCCCACCTGGCTGCTCCCCCCACAGCAGGATGGGGGTGAAAATGGAGAACAGCAGGAACAAGAAATTGTGGGGTTTGGGATGAAGACAGGGAGATCACTCGCCAATTACAGTCTCAGGCCAAACAGACTTCAAAATTAACTCCATATATTGCCTGTTACTGCTGTTGTTGCCCCACAGCACGGTAGCGTGGGCAACCTGCTGCAGTGGTAGGGCACCCAGTGGGGCTGGGATTGGTGGCATTTCTACTTCCAGATCACGTACGCTTGTCTGCCTCCGCAACTTAAAACCTCCCAGTGCTGCGCTGGGAAACCTTTCCAGGATAATCATGTTTATCCAGTCTCCATTTAATTACAAATGCCCTCTATCTGAATCACAATTATGTTCTCTAGCGTGATTTGCGTTCTTGTATTACTCCCCACAATTAACTCTATTAACCTTCATTAATCCAAGCACGCTTTCACTTTTTATAGTAACTGGACTGCTTTGCAATTTCGATCCTAATTCTTTTTTCCACTAAAACGATCACAATCTCAGCTACAGCAATATCTTACAGCTAGTTTATACACGTACTAAATACGTGGCCATATTCCCTGAGATCTGATCTGCTCCATTAGCACTACCACATCCGTAGGAGAACTGGAAAGGAATTGCTGTTTCCTATTCTGTTTGGGGCCAAGCACTACCCTGTGCTTGACACATGAAGCCAAAATCCAATGGCAGAGCACAGATTTGCAGAATGCCACCAGTTGCTTTCCAGTGTGAGACCTGGTGAGGTCCAGGTGCCCTCTCCTCCTCCGTACAGCTGCAAGGGCACCATATTCTCGTGTGTGACACGGGTAAGGATAAAAGTACTGGAGAAAAGTAGCTGAGACACCTCACGATTTTAAACAGAAAGCAGCTTTCTGTCAACTGTCTTGAGGATAAAAGCCTCATCATCAGCCACAACTACTTTTTTTTTTTTTAAACATCCATGAAAGACGTCCTATGTTAATATTTTTTTGTATTCTTCCCACTTCTTTTCCCTGAATTTCTCTTTTAACACTTTTTTTGGGGAGTCCTGCCAGCCTATACATACATTTTTCCTTCATAATATTATGCCTCACTTCCATGTCTGCATTTCTCTTCTTTACCCATATTTAATTTAGCAGAATGAAAGCTGAGGAAGAAATACACCCCCTTCAGTTTCCAAGGTTTGTAGAGTTGGTGGCTTTTCTCCTGTGGCTTTCTCCAACTTTCCCATCATGCTGACTGACTTAAAAGGTGATGCAATATGAAGTTGATGTCTATAGCATCATCTGGATGATAAGTAATCTTAGAGCTACCACATATTTTACCATATGTTACGGTAAGTAATGTGAAATCATTTCAGGGAAAGCATTTTAATTTTACTGAGTGTCTGACTTTTACACAAAACAACAGCAATAGAACATTCAATATACTGCCTACAAAAATCTGGGATTATGATTCTATGAGTGCCCCATGTGATACACGATGGTTTATATCCAAAATAAAAGTCAAGATATTCGTCTCTGGACCACCAAAAAACTGAACAATTAATCCCAAAGAACAATAGCATCCCAACTAGTCCTCTGCCACACATATTCTGCAACTATTTGCATTTTGATGTGGCATATGTCACTATATGAATACATATATATGCATAATTTATAAATATATAACGTAGAACATATGTTATATAATGTACATTATGGGTATGTTCTAGAAATACCTGCCTACACACATATATATATGTATATATGCTCTTGACCTCACCTTGGTAAGCTTTTCAGGCAATATCAAAGTAAAGCAGTTTCTGAGGCCGTTCAAAACCAGACAACTACCACTACTGACCAAGTCACATCAGTGAAAGGTCTCTGGTGATGTTCCTGAGGTCACCGTGATCCGTGTAAGCCATGTGGAACTCACAAGTGGTGAATTCTGGGTGGTGGGTCAGATCAACACCTTTATTTTCTAGCCGATGTCCAGCACCCCATCCAAACCTCCAATGGTTAGCACCTACAAAAGCTCCAGACCTCTCTCAGTGGCAAATACCTCAAGGGGAATTAAAACTAAGAAATCAGATAAGCACAAGGATGTGACTCGTGCTAAGATTAGAGCCAGTACATTCTAATCTTCTCTCCTGCACTCAGTGAATCATGATGGCATTTTCTCCTTAATAATCCCTCATTTCATCCTGCATTGTGATGCTAAAGGCCAAAAAAACCTAGTGCTGCCTTCACTGGTGGTTATCAGCCTTTGGGATGGAATGCCAAAATGAAAGCATCTGGATTTGGGGGTTTGTGGTTTTGTAAAAATATGCATTTTTCGTGTTGAAAGTACTAATTCTAAACCATCTGCCAATGTCACAGTCAGCCCCGTTTAGCCCCAGGCCAGCTATCGTGCTGTACCACCTACATGAGGGATGGGACAATATGGACTTTCTTTTCATGAGGGACTGGCCCTGTGCTTCTGAAACAAAGTATTCCTACATGACACCTTCAAAATCATTATCCACCACAACACAAATATCAATCCCCTGTATCTGGGGGTCAGTCTGTTTAACTGAGTAACAAGTGGTAGAACAAGAGGAACTGGCCTTAAACTGCACCAAGGGAAGTTTAGATCGGATATTGGGAAGAGTTTCTTTACTGAACAGGTGACCAGGCATTGGAATGGCCTGCTCAGGAAGGTAGTGGAGTCCTCATCTCGGGAGGTATTTAAGAGTTGTGTAGATGTAGTGCTGAGGGATACAGTTTAGTCAAGGTCTTCTCAGTGTTTGGCTAGTGATTGGATTTGATGATCTTAAAGGTCTTTTCCAATCTAGGAAATTCTGTGATTCTGTGATATACACACACAAGATCAAAGAAAAAACAATACTCTTAAAAATGAAACCATCATGATGCCAAGAAAATGAGTAAGCACTCCACAGAAGTATAGTACTATGAAGTCTATGTTTTTTATTTAACACCCTTCTATGAGCAGTGTAAGACAACGCTCTGACCAGTGAGCAATCTTGCTGTGTGAGAGCATTACATAATTTTGCTCTATGCCCAGTCTGACGTGGTTATATCGCTGTACCTTGTGATAGAGTCCAGGAGCTACATTCATATCCATGTTGAGGTCATTGCAATGACTTATAAAGGCTTTTGCTGCCATGCCCGGTGGTACCATACTCGTGGGACACTCCAGCTTTCAAATGGCAGACATTTGAGGGCTTTCTAAAAACTATATTCTAATTCAGTGTGGAAGCCCCAGGGAAGGTTCCTGCCTCTAATTCAAGGGTTATTTGTCTCTTCCCTGGGAATAAGAGGTGGTTTGCTGGAGGCCAACTGCAGGCTGGTCTTTCAGACCTCTGCCTACCACACATGTTCCTCAGGCCATGCTTTCTACAGTCACTCCGTGCAGATCTCACCAGGATTCTAAAGACAAGAAATAGCGTGGATATTTTTGGAACTGTCTATACATCACTGCCAGAATGTGCAGGGTTACATGAGAAGGACGCTTTCACACTGAAATAATTGACTTTGTAGATATAAGGACTTGTCAGTTAGGATACAGATATTTTCTCCATCACATAAACCAGTAATGAGCACAGGACTGGGACTCGGGGAAATACTGATTCTAAACTAAATTCTGTCACTCATACCTTCTGTGGGCCTGGAGTATTTTTATCTTTCTCTCTGCTGTAATAATCACCTGTCCCAAATGAGTTGTGAGAATCAGGTAAGGAACCGAAGCTGCAGAAAGCTGGAACAGGTGGGCAGGAGCCATCAGAACAAAACAGTGAGCCTGAGAAACCCAGAGGGACATGGTTTCAGAAATTCTTGAGTACGTTTCTTAAACATATTTCAAACCAGGTACTCAAAAACATTTTCTCCAGGAAGATTTCATTGCTTCAGTAAAGCAATTATTATATGTCATGGCATAAAAAAAATAATGACATAAACCCTTCTTTCAGGCCATACTTCAAGAAATCCATGGTTATATATGAAGTTCCATAGGTAAGTGATAATACTAGCACAGATAATGAAGGTCCAAAGTGTCCAGTAGCCCAAACCTGGTATTCCTGGACATCCCACATCCCTGCGCTGCAACTGATCTCCGTTTTTAGTGAAAAGCAATTTAGACTCAAAAAAGAACAAGGTAAGAAGCAGAAGCTCACTTTCAAACTCAGATTAAAAACCAGAGAAAACTGACGAATTTTAGGCATAACAGAAATTCAACCTTCAAGGAATGTATGAACTCTCTGTGCACATAAGATATAAAATAGATTTCTCTGATTTGGATGCAGCTTTCCTCTGATGTGAACAGGAGCCACAGCATTGTGTGCCAGGAGTGGGAGCACACACATCACTCCACGATATAATGGGCTGTGTGACTAATAGCCATTAAAAGTCATTGAACTGCCACCTGCTGTAAATGACAATGCTGTCATTTACAAAATACGATGTGGAAGATCATTTTAAGCCTGGTACTGCAGGGTTTTCTTTTGGTCTTTTTATAGCTTAGCCCCTCAGAAAGGTTTCTTTCACTACCCCAGTGGGTCTGGCTGGGGAGGAGGAGGCGAGGCTGGAGTACAGCTCCTCAGCTCCAGGCGCAAGGACAGGGTGCAGAGCCTGTCAGCATGAGGCCCTTATGAGCACCGCTGTCCTCAGACAGAGGGAGGGAGGAAAAGCAAGTCTGAAAACAAGGTCAGGCTGAACACAAGTAAATTATCTTACACTACAGGTGGTCTACCAGGTGGACTGGTCAAGATTTTGCGCCCCAGGCTGACTTTTAGGGCATATTGAGAAACATATGCAAAGTGAACTCCGCAGTTTTATGTCTCACATGTGCATCTCATAGACCTTGATCTACAGCTGCTTTGACTTCATAAGGGTTACACAGATGATCCCCATTGAGGAACTTTTCCCAGCAATCTGGGTACCCAAACTAACCAGCACAAATGATCAGGGAACAATCCACAAACTCAGCTGTGTTGGTACTGAGCAAATTATTTGTAAGAGTAAGCAAATATATAGGAACAATAAAGCAATATTCTGCCCATCTGTAGTTCACAAGCAAAAAGGATAATAACTGAGGAACATCTCTTTACTGCAAATAGCAGGTCCAGCCATGTCATACTTCGCCCTCATTGAATCAGTGGAAATGGGAACACTAATAACTTCAAATATATATTTATTCAAAACCTGAAGGTTTTACATTATTTCATGTCTGTGCACATTAATAAAGCCTTCTGGGACTTTTCATAATAGATTCTTACTGGTAATGGGAAAAACCCCCACACCAACAGAAAGTTAAGAGCAGATATTGATTCATAGAATCATGTATGTGAGAATCAATCTTCTCACACGACAAAAGTAACAGATGCTGCAGAAAGGATTGAGCTTTCCTAACGCTGAAATGGGAACTTTATTAGGAGACTAATATTACCCTAAGCCCTTTCACCTTCCTTTTCGACTCCCTACAGCATTCTTTCTACAATCTTCCCGGATTTCAAGAAATGGTAACTACCAGCAGTAAGTCCTTTCTCTGCAAAGCTGCAAACTCCCTCTGCTTTAGCCATAATTTGTAGTTTAGCACCACCTTCCTAGACACCACAGAATGACAGCTTGGCACTGCCAGACCTTTTGGCTCAAAAGCCTTCCTATAAAAGCAAGGAAAAAGGAAGGTACCCAGAAGGGTGGTTATTTCCCAGTCTGCTTTAATTACTAGGCAGTTTTAGCAATGAAAGAGCTCTCTGTCCCCAGCAATTACTAGAGCTCATCAGCTTTTAGACACTATCCCACAGACCAGTGCTCCCTGTTGTAGCACTTCAGTTGCAGCAGCTCTATCGACAGCTGTGGATCTGTGCTGCCACAGTTTTAGGGCCCATCGCTTAAGTTTCTAAGTCATGAAAATAGAAGCTTCTGACGTAAACTGTAGTTTATGATGAATATAGTGTATTTTAGTATTAAAAAGGAGCTTATGGGTGCCTGGTCTGAACACAGCACATTTACTTGACACTCTAGGCAAACAAATTTCAACCTATTTTCTACACTTCATCACAAATAACTGCTAAGGAAAGAGTTTCAGTGATTCCTTGAAAAGCAAACAGAATTGACAGTGGTAGTTGGCATCCTCATCATCCACAATATAAATACTTTCTCCCATAATCCAAGGAGATGATAGGAAAACCAGCGAAGGTGACAGACATAGGGGTAACAGACCTGCATTAGGGTCAAAGACAAACCCATACCTCAAAGAAAATTCAAATGAAGCAAGTAGAATTCAAGTAGAATTTTTTTGTTAAGGCATTCTTCACTTTTTCCCTTCCGTGTGTCCCCCAGGATGCCCTCAAGCACATGGGGCATGCCCAGGATCAGCTAACCGAGAATAAGCTTAATCACAATATTACCTTACAGTCACCCTTTACAAAACCTCCTTCTAGGCTGAGCTCCTTATCTTGTGACCCAGAAGCTGCACATACCCCCCATGACATGACCTGTTTTACCAAAGTCTCACATATTGATACTTCAAAAAAAAACCTCAAGAGGTCCGTGTACTTTCTCTTGGCTTAGTGTTTCCCACAAGGATTCTATCAGAGCCTCACAGGAGGTGCTCCCCAAGACGTGGTCACAAAATTCTGGGTGACACGTGGCTGTCGTGCCCGTGTTTCTGGGGACAGCCTGGTGGCTAAGCTGCTCACTGCCATGTTGGGTGCTGAAGCTTCATCCCCTCTTAAGCCTTCGCTTCCCTCCCTGTTGTAAAATTATTCTCCACCTAGAAAACACTTTTAATATGGGGAAAACCTCCTGGGCATTTTGTCTCTTAGTTTCTTTGCCTATGCAGTTGCTCACGTGTAATCTGATTGTGAAGATAAAGCAACCCCTCATTTTTGACCGGGGGAAGACAAAAATAGTGATGTTGCGTATTAAGCAACCCTCGTCCTTTCCCTGACAGATCTCCACTCTTCTACTACATACTTCCCAAAATCAGAACCTCAGTGACAGCCGACAGCGGTTTTAGAGAAGATGATAAATGAGAAGGGAGGAGCTGTAGGTGTCAGCCTTTAAAATCTTCCTCAAACTTCACACGTGTATCAAGTATGGTTTCTGGGGACAGCTTCAAGAAAAAGCACGTGAATGAAGCTTTTAAGGTGGATTAGTTAAATTCCTTTACACTTTTCTGGGGGTACTCTCATTCAGAATTAAAAACCTGAAAGTGGCCTTACTTTCATTCCCTTAATTTCCATGGAGAACTAAGGCAGACTGAATTAAGGGCGCTGTAATTGTGGCTAACAGCGTCCATGTAATACTGTTTAAAGTAGTTTAATTCTTACCTTTTCAATTCTAACCTTTGGGTTTTTTGGACTGCATTCCAGCATGGCCCGATGGTGGCAAACGTATCTTTGAATAATGTCAAAATAGAATGCAATGCTAAACAGATACATATTATTTTCTTGTCCCAATTAATGGAGTTTATAAATATTCCCATAGCCACTGCATAAAGCAGATCTGTGCTCACATGGCACATATTTTTGATGTTAAAATTTGAATTTAACTTGAATTGCGCCTGGAGTTTGCACAGAAAATGTATTATCAGGGAGTTCTTTCTCCTGTGTGTCATTTGCACTTGGCAGAAATTGCTTTTTTTGATACAGACATGCCCAGTGTCAACAGATTAACTCCTACTTAGCAGGAAAACTATTTTTAGATGTCTGTACTTCCCTTGGCTCTCCAGACCCCCTCTCATACCAATCATTATTATATATAAACCTCATCTAAAATTCCTCAGCATCACATCCAGACCAGCCACAGAGTGGGACAGGTAGTTCAGCGGGGAAGGCCATGGGGAAGACTCGAGCATCGTTGCACTTGCCAGTCGTAACGTTTATATCCCCAATTCATTACATTGATTTTGGCAGGCTCTTTGACTTCTCTTTGTAAGACCTTAGCACAGTTGATGAGCCAGCAGGTGTCTCAGAGGTGTTCATACTGGTCAGCAAGCCCTTCACAGCTCTGGTCCATCAAAAGCCACAGTCTTGGAAAGCGCAGCCCACTGAGCAAGGGGGTCATTCTCCATCTTCCTCTCCATCACCCACAGCATTTCTGGTGGTGGCAGAGGCCACAGCCGGGCTGTCCACACAAAGGAGAAAGCAGCATCTGGGTAACTTCTGTGAAGGAGTGGCCTGGAGAAGGGTCTGCAGGCTGCCTGCAAGAAATCAAGCCCATGTTGAAGCAGAAAAGCAACAAACTGGGAGCTATGGACTCAGTCACTTCAACATTTTTCTTCTGTATAATCCACCTTCCCTCATGAGTCAGACAAATATTGTGGGCAGTAAGAGATCTCTACCTCGCATGTACTGGCTCGGTGAAGACATTTGTTTGCCAAGCAGTTTTCTGTCTCCCAGGTAAGTGAACTTCAAAATTAGCTCCCTGAGCATCGTATTTGCATGAAAATCGTGCCATTAAGGACACTCTCTTTGTCTTGCAGCTGCTGCACTTCAAATGCGATGGCATCGCTGTGGTGGTAGAAATTTGAACAGAACGAAGGGCGTACAGAGAGAACAGAAGGCGAACAGTATTAACAATTACTGTTTGATGAATACAAAGTGATAGCACCAACTATAAAAGCTAGAAAAGTCCTGCTTACAGTTGTTTAACAACTTGGAATTAAATTTTACACAACAGGCATCTGTTATCAACCGATTTTCCCCCCCACTCCTTCAGAGAAAGCTTCAGCCAAGATAGCTTACCCATTTTGGGGGCCAAGGCTGAAAGAAAAAAGTGTGTCCATTTCTCCTCTGTCTGATGTAAAATACTGAGACCTTCTTCTTGCAGCTCCAGCAACCTCCAACTTGAAGTACGGATCTTGGATTTGCCTGCAGACAGTTTCTGTGGCAGAAACGTGGCCTTTTACCCCCATGAAAACCCAGGCAAACCTTGCCAATATACCAAAAGGTATATTACTCTTGTCTGCTTCCAACAGACCAATGCCCTCTGCCTGTGGTTATCCCCTAGTAACCAGGACTAGGCAGACCTTCCTGGGTCATGGTACCATCAAATGCCTTGGGGCATCCAAGCCCAGGTATGCCAAGGTGACCATACCCCACCTTGCCACGGCTGCTCGGTCATATGCATGCAGATATCCCACTGGGCAGCAGGAAAAGCCCCAGATCTTCACAAAAAGCCTATCCCCTGGCACACTATCCTTTTCTCTGGGATTTATGGCAAGCGATGGGGAATAGCTCTCCTGGACAACTTTTTCACCGCATTTTTAGAAGTTAATATATTACTTAGGCTCGACTGAAACCTTTCTGTGTGCTGACAGAACCCTGCATCCTTCACACTCAGAAAGGTGAAGCCAGCTGAGGAGCTCTCTGCTAAATAAGAGTTGTGCAGCTGCAAAATCCATTTGGGAGATCCAACACAGCTGCCACAGGGAGCCCAGGACCCCTAGTTGGGTACCCAAGGGATGACTTCTGCTTAAAGCAGAGCAGTGAGATTTTGCTATAAAGAAT
The DNA here is from genome assembly GCA_013389965.1 of Todus mexicanus. Taxonomy (NCBI): domain Eukaryota; kingdom Metazoa; phylum Chordata; class Aves; order Coraciiformes; family Todidae; genus Todus; species Todus mexicanus. The sequence continues at coordinate 11,891 of WEIS01078341.1, read as the reverse complement.
ATCAATAACTAAAACCCCCCCACAAGCTTATTTAGAAATTTATTCCAACAGGGATTTGTTGTCTTTTATCCTCCTATAAGTTGATAGCACTGGTCACTTACCCTCAGTAATTGCAGCAGCCCCAGCAGATATTCCTGGCTGGGGCATGGACTGACAAATCCCATTTAATTAGCATATCCCACCTCACCCTGGGGACCAGTGGCTCTTGAGCCACCATGTCTCAGTTACATCCAGTTGTCCCCATAAGCCCTTGAGTTTTTTCTATCACTGTAGGAAAGGAGATAAGCAGAAGCTGGAGCAGAGGTCTGTAGCAATGGAAGAGGATTTTTTTCCCAATGGGTTTAGCAACACATCTTACTGAATGTTTACACACAATCATGCACTGCTAGCAATTGAAAAGTGTGGAAAAAATGACCAAATTGTCTCGTGTCACCTGTATAAACAATTTAACTCATACAAATTGTGCTCTGCAGGCACGCTGAGGAGGAGGCTGCCAGCGGACAGCAGCGAGGACCCACTGGGATCCACCATCTCTTCCCTTGATTCACTTGGGTCAGGAAAGGATTTATTTCCGTGGCCTAACAACTGAAACTCCTCAGTTTTAAGCTCAGCTCAGACTCATTAAATCCACTCTGATGCCTTTAACAAGTCTCCTTTTCCACTTCCCAATGTGGTAACTGGATTAATCGGTTTTTACACAGAGCTTTGTGATGGAAAGTCTTGGTAAAAATGTCTTCGGCAGATTTAACACTGCTCAGACTACAGATTCAGAAAAATTGCAACACAAAGTTATTTAAGGCTCCTCATCCAGCAAAATGCTTAAGAGCATGTTTCAAGCTAAGGATTAAGAACTCCACACTAATTTCAAGCCTAACTTTATTATTTCCTTACACAAAATGAGCAGTTTTCCCTGTTGGCGGTATGCCAGATTTCGACAATGTTTTATTTAAAGGTGTAAGCAAATTACGTTTTTGTCAGATATCTGTAAATCCTCCTGAAAATGTATCTGAGTTATTTTGCATAAATAATTTGCAAATGTGTATTGGGAGATTTTAAATGTTTGGAGACAGATGCCTCTTCTACATCCCTGAAGAAAAATTGAGACTAAAAGTGTCTTTAGCTGTTTAGAACAGATGGTAGGGCAATAAAAATGCTGAAGCAAGCGTCAGAAAATGATATTCATCAGAGAGGAGCCAGTGAGATGCACAAGTACAGATATTAGAAAGAAGTTACTTAAGAGTGAAAAAAAATCATAGAATGCCAGGTTGGAAGGGACCTCAGAGACCATCTGGTCCAGCCTTTCCTGGCAAAAGTAAGGTCTAGACAAACTGGCCCAGCACCCTGTCCAGCTGAATCTTAAATGCATCCAATGTTGGGGAATCCACCACTTCCCTGGGAATGAGATTTTTTTATCCTACACACCATATTCTGTCAGGCTCTATGCCTTTTTGGTCCTCCTGATGCCAGTCTGTGATTGAGTAAAGAACAAATAATACCATTAATTGCTTTAAAGGAAACTGGTCCAGCTGTACTCAGCATTTGTCCCTCATGAGCAGCAGTGGTTGTATGCTGTATGTATTACTGATTTCTTCATCTAGCAATGCTGAAAAAAGTGAACATTTCTTGCTGTAAGTTTGAAATAACCGACCATACACTCTGAGAAGCTGGTTTTCCTCACTCTTCTCAGTTTTCTACTCCGACCTGCCTTGCCACCACATCCATGCACACATAGAGGGATCCAGATTTCCCTGCCTGGCTAGTCAAGGGCACTATTCAGCACTTGATGTACTCACGTGTGTGGTCACATACTATTTCAGTGACACAACTGCCTGTATCTCTGCTACTACCTGAACTTCTGTGGCCTATGACAACTTATTTTCAGACTTCTGTAAATAATAGTCTTAATAGTTATTAAAATTATTAATCATTATGTTATGATTTTTATAGTTGATATCTCTAGCACTCCAGTGCTCAGCAAAGAGCTGTGAAACTTAAGAATTCTTAAACTTTTCTATTATCTAGAAGCTCTGGAAGATCAGTAATTCAGTAGCCTATTTGAAAAAGTAAATGATTTCAGGATCTCTCATTATCTCCTATCCTCAGACTTTGAAAGCGTCAGTAGAATTCTTAGGTCCACCCTCACCTATTCCAAAAATCAATGTGTTTTTGTAGGTCTTTGTCTTACTTGTGTCCTTGATGTTTCCGAGTTCCTCATGATCCACATAAGAACTCTTGTCTTCAGTTGTTTCACTGAAAACTGAGAAAAAGAAGACTCTCCATAAGGAATAGATGTTATATTTCAAAGTGCATTTCTAGATACTGCAAGCACAAAATTTAAGATTGAAAATACATTATGCTTTTAACAAAATGGAGTTTTATCAGCTATAGCTTTTATGAAGTGATTATTTTGATTTGTCACAACCAAGCTTTGATGCTAACACCACCTACTCACAAATCATGAATCAACTCTAGAAAAAAATTATCCTTTTATTTTCCTTATTTACCTCCTTAGGCTTTGAATTAGCTGTTACTATACTCTAATTTTCATCACAGTCACTAGGCTTACAAACCTGTAAACTGAGAATCTTGGATAAATCCCTTGACTCCAGAAACAAAAGATTTAGGCACATCTCTCAAAAAAAAGAGCAGTGCTGCAAGTAAAAGTCTATAACAAAAGGGAAATAAATGTTCATTTTTATTAGCCAATTTCAATCAAATTCAAGGAGTAGACAAGAAAATAAAGCAGGAAAATTAGATGAGATACTTAAAGTATTTCTTTTTGATATGAGAACTCTCGGTAGAAAAAGATGAGGATTACTTATAATTGAAAGTATAATTTAATTGTTTAATCTTCACTGTTTCGGTTCCACTAAGAGTGCCCAATCACATGTTGGTCACAGAGCATAAGTGTCTTCGAGGCTGTACAGAGCAAGGAAAATCATACAGAAGTTCTTCAAGAAGTAGAGCTGGGTTGCTTCCTTCTTATAGAAGCATAGAAAATTTCTAAGATCATTTCTTCTCTAGAAATGGAAAAAAAAAATAATCATTTTTCATGGTTTCTTTAGAATTTATGACATGCAGAAGAAGGCTTGAAGTTTACAGAGAGCGGAAAGGTTCGTATCAACGGACTCTACACAGTGACGTCTGCTGCCTCAGATTTGCTGATGCTCTGTTTTCGGGGGATTCATCACCACACAGAAATCAGATCAGTGAATTACGTCTTTGTTTTGAAACTGCTTTGAGGTTATCTAATGCTTCACACTACATCGTCATGTTGCAGCAGCAGGCATTTTATCCTGGCTGAAAGATAGATGAAAGGTAGTTGGAAATGAAGTTTCTTTGAGTTTTCTGAACAAGACCAATACTTTCTCTATTCATAACCTAACTTGTTCAGCTGATCTTTACAAAAAGCAGGTAAAGTATATCATAATGCTTTTGTCTACATGATGCATCAGTTTTTGCATACTATAGATTGAGAAAACAGCTTCCAAACAAGGCTGACAAGTTTACAGACTTTTCCAGATGAGAAGTCTTGGCTAGACCCTTAGTATTTTCCTTTCCATGAAGTATATCAACAAATTATGACTCATATCAAATTTACGTAGCCCCTAAGAGGATAATATTGATGCTGGCTAAAGCTGAATAACTCAAAGCTTTTGTGCATAGACAGGAAACAGATTCAGCAGAAATCTTCTGTTATAACTGAGATTAACATAGCAAAGAAGGAGTGGTGCAGGCAAAGGAATGAGCTTTTTAATTCAGTTTCTGAGAACTGAAGAAATGTCTTTCCAAGTCCAGCAGTAGTACCCTAAAGGCAATAAGTCAATGGCAAAACTGACCCGAGCTTACGTAGTCCCGATGCTCCAGGGACTCTGGGGCTGCAAGTGTCATGGCCAGTGTCCCTGGAGCTGTAGGCTCTCTGGTTCTCAGAACCCTAAGTCTAATCCCAATGGTGGCTGGAATGGAATTTTGAGGTTGGGGTGCCACGGGACATGGGTGAGGCAGATAAGAAAGATGTGGAGGGAACAATGTTGAGGGAGTGCTGTTCTCCACTTGATGTGAAATCTGTAGCTCAAACATCCCGTTTAACTGCAGACTTGCCTGGAATTCATCCTGGCAGGCCAGGCTGTAGGCACTGACCCTGAGTAACACAGGAAGAAACGGTCTGAAATAGCTACATTGCCAGAACTGCAAACATGCTAAGTAAAATGTCTTGCATCCCACAGTGACCATGAAGACTCTATACAAGAAAACAGGGAAATGATAATTTTTAACTCTTCTGTGTCGTGCTGCCATTAAATTAGTAGTCTGCTATTTCAAAACATACTTTTTTCTAGTGCAGATGCCAAACAGTTCATGGCGAAATTCGTGAGTAAGCACACAAGTTTACATGACCACGTACCAAATATACAACTGGTGCAATATTGCTTAATGCAATTCTCATACAGTAAGGAGAAGATGTTCAGACTATTAAACTAAATCACATTAACTTTGCAAGTTTCCTGAAATACAGACATCCACTATTCATCCAGCCAGCCCTACTTCTGTACACCTAAAAGGGGTTAAAAAGATCACCAGGCACATATACGCTGAAGGCATCTACCTTCAGGAGTATTGTGGCAGCATGTAAAACAAAGGATATGTTTTCGCTGCACAGCAGAACACTGGGGAGATAACTGCTATAGCTGAGGCAGCTGAAACAGCATGTCAGCATCATGCCATGCCAGCTCTGATCATAATGTGGCTCAGGACAGATACCAAACTCTCTCAGCCCTGTGCAAGCACTTTGTATTGTATAGATAAAAGCTCAGATAAAAATCAAAATGGACTCTAGTTTAGGAGGTGATCAGCACCCACATAAACCGCGCTCCACAGATTTCCTCCAGCTCTGCCCAGAAGCCTGTGCAGACCCTGTGTGGGATCCGTCACTTTTTCATGGGGCAAGGAGGACACCCAGCAACGTTTTCTGGATCCACAGGTCACATAACCTGCTCGGTCACAATTCGAAATGCCCGTGGACACAACCTCTCTCTGTTTAATTGAAGACTTTTTGTCCTGGTTTGGGTTAGAACAGACATTCTGTTCTATGACTTTTACTTTTCAGGTAAGTCTGTCTGAAGTTAGCAGCATGTTTACCAGACAGAGCCTGCTTCTAACAGTGATAACGCTGCATGTTTATAGTTAGTACCAAGGATTGGTGTGTGAACCAAGGTCATTGATAGACTTTGTGTACCACACTGGGGGTGCAGAAAAAGTAAAGGCTGTACCTTCAGGGAGGAGCAACCAGGACAGGTGATCCTAAATTAGCCAACAGGGATATTCTATATCCATATACATCATATTTGGTATAAGCTGAGGGATCACGAGGGTCTCTCTCTCTTGCCCCTTCTCTTGGTCTTTTGGCCATTTTGGTTTTCCCTGAACTCGAGCTGCTCTCTCGGCTTCAGGACTCTTCCTCGCTGGGTTTGGCCTTGGCAGCTTCAGCTTTGCCCTGAGGCCTCCGGCCCCGGTCTCAGCCCCCGGCTCAGGCCTTGGCTGGGCCCCAGGTTCTGGGCCGCATCCCTGAATCCAGCTCCCGGTTCCCGTCTGCTGCTGGGCCCTTCCACAGCATCAGTGGGGACGGGGACGGATTTACCATCTGGGGGGTTGGGTTCGATACTGGGTTTGTGCATATTTGTGTATATTTACCTTTTATTATTACTGTTATTATTATTTTCATGTTTTAGTAAAGCTGTTCTAGTTTCCTTTCCTAATCGATAAGTCTCTCTCCTTTATTTCCTTTCTTCCCTTTTTGGGTGGGGAGGGGGAGAGAGCGTTCTGTTGCAGATTTGGGGGGGGCCCTGACCCCAAACTGTGACGCTTTTGCTGAACTCTGGTGCTCTCACTGTCTTTGACCTCCATTTGCTAAACTCATCATTATATTATTGGTGGCCTATTACCTACAATATAGGCCAGCAGAAAGTCAGTACAACCAAACTGTCTCAGGACAACATAGGCAAAACCACCTAACACATCTTTGCACTCGCCAGGATGTGTAGTGTGAAACAAAACAAAAAAATCCTAACCAAATCTGGAAACACATGGGTCATACCCATGTGCACATTAGGTTATCATCCACTGCTTGGTGACCCAGGGAATGTAACAGTGATGTCCTGGCCCCTGACTCCTCGCTAACACTTCCCCTCTGCTTTGCAGACACCAGCCATGGCTCCTCTCAAGTCTGATTAAGGCAATTACTCCGTCTCTTTTGAGCAGTGTTCTCAGTGTGTATTTAGCTTTGCAAGTTGCCAAGAATTTAAAATCCAAAGACCTTTCTCTGTACTCGCACAGCAAAGTGCTTGTTGCAGAAAGCCAGTGCATGCACGCTCACTGTTTCGGCTTCAACCATATCCTGAAACTCCAAACTGTGCTTTTGAACCTGAGAAGTCAGAGGCGACAAACTGCTCTTAGGAAAGTCAATGTGAAGCTAAACACATCCCACACCCACAGCCAGCACTGCCAACACCCAAACAAATGGTAAATGGGAAGAAATGAAACAGGAACCAAGTTGAAAATATGTTGTTAATTAAAATATCCGCAGTATTTTTATCAACAACAGTTAGGGACTTTCCAGAAATGCAAACCAGGATCATCTTTTCCCTGAAGAAACTACTAAAGAAAGGCAGATAAAGGTTAGGGGATTCTTATACCAAGATACACTAGAAAGTCACCAGAAGTAATTTAATTAAAATACATAGAAATTAATAATTTTCATAAACAGCAGGAAAGTTCTCAAACAAGCACTGAATACAAGTGACTGTAAGCCACCCTCACAAAATTTAGTATAAATGGCATTTAAACATGATTGGATTAAGAGCAGTCAAACCATTGCCTAACAAAATAACACAGCTCTAGCAAAATACATGTTCCTGTATAACCTTATGAAAGAATTTTGCATGAAAGGAACACAGCAAATTATCACATTTTTCCCCCAAAAGATCAAATTGTAAGAATGAATAAACATTCACACTACAGAAAGTTTACATGATTTTACACTGAACTTTGTCCTCCAGAAAAATATTGACTGTCACGTTCACTAGGAAAGTATGAACTTCTAGTTGAAAAAAGTGCTACTAATTTAAAATTACTTAGATCATCAACTGCTATATCCAAGTCCCTTAGCCATGTGGTAAAATAAATACTTTCAAAGGCCACAAGAGGGATTTCCCACTAGGAAACCTGACGAAAACTGTACAACAACTGTGCTGCTTGGTACCTTCTCTAGAATATACACTGTGTGGAACAGACATCTCAGAGTCCACCTTGTGTAAACATCAGCAAGCTCACCTTGCTTGCTGTAGTTTCACAGAGGATATCGACTTCTGATCTAATAAAAAAGTACAGAAAGGCTTTTTATTTATTAAAAATCAGTTAGTCCCAGTATTTAAGGTAACTCAGCCTGGCTGCAACCCCCCTGTATCTGTATTGCTGCTACCCTAAATATTTTTTCAGCTGCAGGTACAGGCTCTTTTGCACCTTAGGTTTGAAAGAAAACATTCTCTCAGAATCACCACTAGCTCATACTGCTCAGCAGCTTATAGATGGGCCACTTGAGAGGTGAACTGCTGCCGTATCTACTGCTCCCATACTGTTAGCAAAGTCTGATAGCATTTTTCTCAGCCACGTCCCTTGGCAGTGACTGGTTGCCCTGGTACACTCCTAGCTCCCACCAAGGCCCAGAATGACAGCCTGGTACCTGCAAATAACAGAAGAGAATAAATGCCAAAGAAAAAGAATTGCTGACCTGTTTTTGTATGTGATTGATTTGATAGTTTGGGGCATAGAAACATATTATTCCTTTGTGTGTTGCCATCAGAAAATTAATAGCCATTTTCTTTTGCCACAAGGGCAACAGTGATAGCTGCTCGCTCAGTGGAGTCTGTCCCATTTCTCAGCTTATTTATCAGGAATGAGTTTAAAGGAGGAACATTTTGGATCCTATACTTTAGTTGAGTAAATGACGATTAATTCTTTTGGGACATTTCAGTCCAGTTGTCTTTTACACCCTTCTCCAAAACACATGCAGTGACACATCACCTACTTCTGGGAGCTGTTTATTTTTACAGTTTTGTACATCTTGCCTTTTAGTTATGTGCAAATATCCACTGGAACTCATTTAGCAGCTTTCTTCTCCTTGCATCTATCTAAAGCTTTTGTGATTTGTTTTTCTCATTGTTCCCTGACACAAGACTTAGCCACAGACCAAGCAAAGCTGCTTTGGCATCTTGCTGCTAAAAAATAAAGCTGTAAAGCACTTACAAATCGGTCTGACTTTCTTGATTTAAGGAATTCTACTGTGTGACTTAAAATGATTATGGGAGAAAATTCTTGCCTTAAAGAAACTGAAATCATACATCATAAAGAAAGGCACAGACACAAAATAGGCATTTTGACTACAATGCATTAAAAAAAATTGGTCAAAATCTACACAAATAAAAACCTCTGATATATTTTTTTAATGAAGGTTTATATATTCCTCAGGACGTAAGTTTATTTTGGACAGGTTTTAAGCAAGTGTGGGAATGAGGCTGGCTACCTACACTCTCTCAGACGCGTTTTGAATCTGCTGAATTTACAAGCTCAAACAGTTATTACATAGTCAGCCCTGCGAAGCCTGCCAGAGAGCTGTCAAATTAGGGTTTCTTGATTTTTTCTCCCCATCTTCATTAATTAAGATCTTGCAGGAAAGAAGGTTCCCATGTTCCAGCAGCAGCAATTGTATCCTACTCTTCATTAAGCTATTTAAACTATGTTGAAAACTGAAGTGGCACAAGAGTTTGACCAGTTTCCTGGTTGCAAATAACATCAATTCTGATCCTGAGTGCACTTGCAGGTGAAAAATAATTCCTTGTGAGCTCTCAGCTTATGGGTCTTGCCTAACTTAGAGATTTTTTTACACAAAAATCCCCAGTTCCTGCAAATAAAGCTGAAAAGCGACACACTTAATACGCTGCTGAAAAGAAATAACGTGAGATGCCCTGAAGTTTTGCATGGTAATATATCCAAAATCAACATTTGAAGATGTGATCTCATCAGAGGGAATGAAAAAGATTTAATTACAGATGGGTCTTTTTACATCAGTATTGTGATGCTAACAACTCTAAAAGGCAGAAATAATTTATTATAATTTCTAAAATATGCATAATTGACTTCACATACAGCCTGGATGCGGATTTACTGACACAGAAGTCACCATTCTCACTGCCATGTGGAAAAGACGAACTGCTCTTTAAATATAATTAAAATCCTCAGAGACACTAGCTTAAATATTTAATGATTTTCAGATCTTGCGAAAGTGATGCCAATTATTCTTCAGATTCTGCGCCCTTCCAGCTTTGGGAGATGTTTTTGCTGTGAGTGTTGTGTTCACATAAATATCCCATGACCACTGAGACTGAAATTTAAAGTTACCAGGGTGGTGGGGTGTTCTCTAAATGTAATGTGCAGAGTGCCCAGGATATGCACAGTATCTGACAACTGTAATGTTCTTTTTTCTCCTACCTCCCTTTACTGGGTTTGCAGAAAATACTGCTTTTCAAACAACAAAAAACATTAAAAACCCCCCCAAAACAGTGGAAGCTCCTGAAATATTTCTTAACTCTGTCTTTCTACACATGCAAAGTATTCTGTGGATAAAAGCCCATTAAATAATAGAAGAATAATGTGTGGGGAGAAAGATGGGAGCTGGAGGGGAGACAGATCATTGAAGGAGCAAGCTGGAGGGAGGAACAGAGATGATGAACCACAGCTGCAGGTGGACAGCTGGTCCCTGGCCCATGCTGACACAATCCCAGCAGGACATGGAGAAATCGCTGGAGGTGACAGATGACAGTGGGAGAAACTGGAAAAGTTATGAGTGTGTCAGGAGTGATGGCTGGATTTCACAGAGGATTAAGGGGAAGGTGTGTGAGGAAAGGCCAAACACAATCACTGAAGGTTGTTGGGGGGGACTTTTAGGTGCATTATACCTCACAAGGCTCACACTGCCTGGGGTTCCACTTCAGTAATGCTCTCCAAGGCTGAAGGTATCACAAACAGCAAAACTGAAGTGGGATGCAGTAGAACTGGGAACAATGAGGAACAAGTGATCAGGGGCAGGCAGGTTATCCGGGTGGAGATAGGGGGAGCTGGAGAAAGGGATGTAAAAAGGCAGATAAAGATGATTGAGAAAGGCAAAAGGAAAGGACAGGAAAAAGGAAGATAAGATATACAAACATTGTGATCTAGGTTGCCTGCAGGTATTTGCAGAGCAGCCCAGCCTTGGTCACAGGCTTGCAGGACTGTTCAGGCTGGAAGGGAGCTCAGGAGGTCTCAGCCCAACCTCCTACTCTCAGCTTTAAGGCCAGACCTGAGGGCTTGGTCTAGCTGGGTCTTGAAAACTTCCAAAAATTGCCAAACCCAGGATGGATACACCACATCAGCCGTTTTGCCCACACCACATCTCAGCCCTGCCCTGCTGCCACAGCCTGCAGGCTGGAAGCAGTGCGGTGGTTCAAAGGGACATATTGAGCTTGGACATCCCCTACCAAAGCTGCACGTTATGACAATGCAACTCTCCAAAGCTGCGTTTGGCATGTCCTGGATGGCTGTCTGAAAGCTCATTATGCCTTCTGCCCTGCCTCGTCCCCTCCCTCAGATCATCTCACGGACACAGACATAGGGCAGGGTTTAGCCAGTGGTGAGTGACAATGGTAAAAGTCGGGGTCAGCCAACAATTTGTTCAGAGCTAACCACACTTCCTCACATTACATCAAGTCTTTCCAACAGAACTAACAATTATGCACAATGTAGCGGTTTTCATCAGGGTACAAGCCATTTGTGCAAATCAGGCTGCCCATACAGTGTTTCAGCATTTAGTAACTTGCCACTAATGCTTAACTCATTAAAAATTAAGGTGACTACTCATTTAATCACTCGGTTGTCTGCACTCATCAAATTAACCAGGACTTGAGAGGCCTGATTTCCTTATGTTTCATTTTTGATTGACTATTTACATGAATGACTTGGGGACCACAATGCCAATATCTCTTCCTGAAGCATCAAAGATCATGATTTAACCAGAGGAAACATTATTTATGTAGCAATNCCAGCCTCCAATGGCTTTTCCTTTCTAGCTGGCTAGATATTTTTTCTAGTAGTGTAAAACTTAATATCTCTAAAACCTTTTTCCTCACTGTCAAATGTGACAATAGCAAATAATTTCCAAGTTATTCAGGGAAAATAATAAACACTTCAGATTCCAAAAGTGACAGTTCTTTAGAAAATAAAAGCAAAAGATGGGTTAATGCATTTCTTCATTGAATGAGAAAAATTTGATAAATCCACATCTGAACATAACTTCTTCTAGCTCTGGAATTCCTATTTCTTCTATAATTTTAAAATCCTGCTATAGGGCGACAACTCTTAAAATAGCAGCAGTCTCGGGCCTGGAGAAGATGAGGTATTTTCTACACATTAAGAAAAGAATTGATGAAAGATTTACCTGTTCCACCAAAAAATGGTTTAAGAGGTTGTGCTGTTGGGGTTTTTTTATCCAGAATAACAAATCTGGTGTAAAGATGTATTTAGTGCATGTCATTTCTCATGTGAAAAAAACTGGTTTTATTTGGTGTTTTTGTTTTTTTTATGGCAAAGAGCCCTGTTATTTACAATTTGACTTCATAGTATTCCTAATCCTAACGATTTCTGATTCTCTTTTCTTCCCCTCTCAAGGTGGCCGTTTCAGAAGAAGCGAGAAACACTGACTCTCACTGCCAGTGCTTTAGATGTGTAGAATAATCTGCAGTTGACATATTTCATCACTAGAGGGAAATCCATTACAGAGCTCTTCTCAGCAGCGCTGGCAGGCACAC
>WEIS01078337.1:0-15361 GCA_013389965.1 Todus mexicanus | reverse complement strand
TGGAGTAGAAACTTCTGACCCCACTGAAGTAAACAATAAGCTGCACTTTAATTTCTGCAAAATTTCAATCTCTTTCAAATAGCATTCTCGAAACTATGCAACCATGTTATCTGGTAGCAACTTGCAGAGAACTGCTGACATCCTTCTACAATTTAAACATCCCAATCTACAAGAAGCCCCAATGAAATGAAAAAAAAAAATAAATTACTACTACAAAGTGTCCATAACTAATAGGAGTGAAATAATGGCTTCACATGTACTTCAGACTGGTTTTTAGACAAACTTGCTCATAATCTTTCATTACTTACTCGCTATCATTCAGTCACTGAAGTTGTGTGCAGTTCAGTCAATAGAAAATCTCCCAGTTTGAAATCAACCCTATATTTCCTAAAACTTTAAATATTATTTAAGGACATTCAGGAGCATACACAGCACTAAACATCATCTTTGCCTGCAGTCCCAGATATCTGCAAGATAACTGTCACCCCATCACCTTTGCAGGTGAACAAAGACTAGAGAAAACACTCATGTATTAGAAATATCTACAAGTCCTTTTTTTATTTCCATCACATAAAGTCAAGCAAAGGGTATAAATAATTTTTAAGAACAACTTCACACTTCATTTAATGAAACCTTGCCACTGAAAGTATTGGTTAAAGAACTATTGCTCAACTTGATGTGGCTGTATACACACACCTGTATGTAATCTGATCCTCCTTACACATAGTAACTGCAACTTCATCAGAGATTTTCCAAGATACACGACTAAAGCTAAGGTTCTAAAACTATTTAAAAATACATCAGTGATCTGATTTTCAAAAGTGGTGATTCTGACATCCATTCTCCCTAGCTTTGCTAGAGAAATATCAAAGCAACTAGATGAAAATGTTTGTCTCATTTAGTCAGAACGAAAAACCAAAACCTCTATAAACCACTGAGTGTTCAGCAGAGTGGAAACTCATACTAACAAATCAGTTATCTAAATCCAAACATAAGAATTAATTTTAGCCATAGGCCCATGCCTCCTAACTTTTGTCATTTAATCTCATTCCAGGATTCTCCTCCGCCACAAGGAAAGGTATCCAGATACAGAAGGTAATTCAGATGTTATTTGGACTCTGTCTGTACAAACCAGAAAGGGAGCTTAATGAGATAGGTAGACACATCTAAATTAGGTGTCTCAATTAACTGACTAAAGCTAAATTGAACAAATTTAAGCTAAATTTGAGAAATCTTGGACACGCTCTCTAAACTAGACAAATAAATTCACTTAAAAGCGTTCCATTTACACAAATGTAGAAGGATCCCCAGCAGACTTCTAAAAGCCAATCTTGATTATAATTAGATGCAACAATAAATGTAACTTTCACTCAGTTTCAAAACTTGATGTATAAAGCAGAAAATCTCAATTAAGTCAGTCTGTAAATATGTGGTACCTTATTAGAAACTCTCAGTACAAAAGTGATGGATAAACCACTGAGAACTATTGACCTGGAAACCCGGAATCCTCTCTTGCAAAGTGGCGACAGGCAGCCTGCTGAGGAGGTCGGTCAGGAGAACTGTCAGGAGCCCCGGCAGGTTTCTGATTAAAAAGCTCAGCTGAAACAGCTTCAAAAACTTAGCCACCAACACACAAATGAACACTGGGAAGTTCTTCAGTGAGTTCTTATTTTTATATTTACATGACCCAATACTGCTTCTGACTTACTGAAAATGGCATGCTACTTCAGTTAGACAGGATGCATCACAAACCACAAGCAGTACTCCATGTGAGGAGCTTTTAAATCAACCTGGCCTCTCCTCAGGATAATTATTTGCAGACACACTCAGCTGCAAACAGTATTCTAGCTAGGTGCATACAGGCTGACTTCACTGGATGCAGTGCTATCTTCAAGCTTCCTGAGGTTTTTTGACAGTTTCTTACCAGCGACTAACAGTCCTGACTGGTGGGCACCCAAGACAAAACATCTTGTGATCAGGTGCCCACCTGACTCTGAACTGATTCTTCTGTAGCATATAGTGATCCCTTGACTGAGCACAAACCTAGCAAAGTGCATGTTTAGTTTCTGGTTTATGGTCTTTGCCTGTGCGACATCTGCAGCAGTTGAGGACTTGCAATATTTAGGTCCACTTCTTAAAAAGCAACTCTTATTTTTTCCCAAGACCAAATTCTTTTTCTGTGAGTCTCTAGAACGTTTCCACTATCAACTACTGTGCAGTTTGCAATTCTCACTTTCCCAGGATGTTTATGGCTAAATACCTATCCTTTTTTTAACTTTTTCAGGTGACTTGGGGAAAAAAGGAACAATGAAACCTACCTAGACTCAGATTGCATTAGAGGGCATCCTTCCTAGCAGTTAAAAAAAATACATGCTTAAATACAAACCCCATTTACTCTGGGATTGGTATTCTAGGCACTTCACAGCATGGAAGATTTACATTCTGTTGACATAAAAGTTCGGATGGACAGGAATTCTACTTTCCTGTTTGTCCCCGAGTAAAAGCAGCTATTGTTTATCTCCTAAAATGCAAATGCTTTTGAAGACCCAGAATGATTGTCACCCTACAGCACAGAAGAGGCCAAAATCATCCTTAGCATATCAAGGGAAGTTTTGTCACTGGCTTCAACAGCTCCAGAATTTTCCATCTGATCACTTTATTTCTTCACTTATTTTATACACAGTAATAAATTGCTTAAACCACTGAATGAATGAAGATGTAGTAAAATCAGCTGTGAAACTCCCAATGATTGCACTGATTTTGATACGTTAAGCAACAATGTGAAGCAAAGATTCAATCTTTCCTCGCCTCTGGTGAGCTAAGCCAAGATTTGAACAAGAAATACACCATGAAGTTGTATTCCCTACCAATTCCTGGAGGTAAGGCCCTTCAACAAGGGTAATTTAGCACCAAAATTACATTGTCTTTTCTCGGAAATCTCTGTGATCTTCACCATCTGTTTCATGTGATAAAATAAAGTTGTTGATTTGATGCTGTATCTTCTATGTCAGAACAAAGGCCAGTTCCAATTTGCATCAAGAAGCAAAAAAAAGAAAAGTAATTATAAATCATAAAGAAAACAAGCACATGCTTTTCCACATTTTAATGAAACAAAGGTAGCTGCACTGGTTTACTGCTCCAATCAAATTCAGATCACGTCAGTTGGATTTTTCAGTTTCAAACAAGTAAGACTGTAGCAAGCAGGTATACTAAGAGCTCTAATGAGTTTCCTCACCACTTAAAAATTATCCAGCAAGCAGCACGAAGATCACTCAAATGAAAACAAATACTCAATAAAGCAGATAATTGACTGCAATCTAAATTAATAAGATGGCCCCAAACTGCCCTGCAAAAATGTCAAAGAAACTAAATATAAATGTTTTTTCTCTGTTAGCAAAGGAAGAAAAACTTCTATATTGTTCCAAGGAACTTCTACACAGTTTTAAGGGAAGTCTAAAGTACTTGAAAAATAATTAACTATTTTATGTAGCAGTTTCTAGTTTGAAGTTTTATTTCAGCTTTGAATCTGTTGGTTTATGGTCTAGATTCCTTCATATCCTCTGAACCTACTAGCATCAGCTTTTATTTGCTGTGCCAAAAGAAGACACTAAAATGGGAAACTCTGCAAACACTTTTTTAAGGGTCTAATAATTGTTAGCTGAAGATATACTCAGCTAACCTCACAAACATGCATGTACACACAGATATATGCACTATCACAGTCTACTGCAATACAGTAGATTTAATATATTTTTTAATTGCTGTCAGTCTCACCTAGATCCTGAGATTAATGATCATGAAAACAACCATTCAAGCAAGATTCCTGAAATCTCCTTGTGTCGCAGTTTGGGGTCAGGGTATCCCCAGTCTACAACAGAACACTCTCTCCCTGTCCCCACCCAAAAAGGGAAGAAAGGAAATAAAGGAGAGAGACTTATCAATTAGGAAAGGAATCTAGAACAGCTTTACTAAAACATGAAAATAACAGTAATAATAAATGTAATAATATGTACAAAACCAGTATCAAACCAAACACCACCCACCCCCCCACCTCCCATAGTAAATGTATCACCGTCACCACTGATGCTGTGGAAGGGCCCAGTAGCAGATGGGAACCAGGAGCTGGATTCAGGAATGCAGCCCAGAACCTGGGGCCCAGCCAAGGCCTGAGCCGGGGCCTGAGACCGGGGCCGGAGGCCTCAGGGTAAAGCTGAAGCTGCCAAGGCCAAACCGAACGAGGAAGAGCCCCGAAGCCGAGAGAGCAGCTTGATCTCAGAGAAACAGAAGAAGGGCAAAATGGTGAAAGGGCCAAGATAACGAGACCCTCATGATCCCTCAGCTTTATTCCGAATACGATGTATATGGGATGGAATACCTTGTTGGCTAATTTAGGGTCACCTGTCCTGTTCGCTCCTCCCTGAAGGTGCAGCCTTTACTTTTCTGCACCCCCCATGCTGCACACAAAATCTAGCAGTGAACTTGGTTTGCATACCAATTCTTGGTACTAACTATGAACACGGAGCGTTATCACTGCTAGAAGCAGACTTTGCAAAAACATGCTGTTAATTTTCAGACAGTGCAGTTATTAAGGAGAAACTTAGCTGAAAAGTAAAAACCATAGAACAGAATTGCTCTGTTCTAACCCACACCAGGACACCCTGTAACTTAAGAAACAACTTTTTAAAAAAAATAAATAAAATACTCAGAAGTTCTTTATACAGTGTTGTTTTAATGTCACCACCACGGAAAAGTCTAGAATGCCATGCAGACAACAGAAATCCTCTGGCCAGCAAAAGTACTGCAAATCCTGGTGTCAATCCAGCCAATTTCCGTAATGCTCTCCACAGTCTTAACCATTGAGCTTAAGTACTTTGCTTGACCAAACCAGAAATGGCTGACTACTTAACCCTGTAATCTTTGAAAGCACAGCAGGGGGAGTATTAATGTGCTTTTCAAAGGTTGTGGGAATTGCTTATAAGGAGCAGAATTTTTAGCAGGTCTCCCTTATTATGTCCATCTTATGTTTCACCTTTCTGTTGAGTCCACCAACACATGTGATGATTAATGCCAACAACTGTTATTGAAATAATAGCTGTATTCAGTCCATGCCAGCTCCATTCACTAGTGCAGATATAGTAAGATGTCATAGGAAACAAATGCATATTATCTCCGTAGTAACATTTGATTGCATAAGGGTCTCACTTTCTCCAATTGCTGATTCCACATCCTTCCTGCTATTTCAAGGAGGATGTTATCACACAGAGCTATTTTAAAATAGCACTGCTATTTTTTAAAAAAATCTTTCTCACGTCAGATTTTTCAAGTTTGTTACTAATAATGTAGCTGCTCCTACTGAAAGTCTCAAAGCAACTGAAGGAAGTGAAACACACCATTCCCTTTGACTCTCCAACAGAGCCAATTACCCAAAACAGTTTCCCACAGCTTCTTCCCAGAGTGAATTGTCTTTGTTGCAAATACTTACAGCGTTAAGCATTGTCATGTTTGTTAACACAACTTCTATCTATATCAATGAAAGCTCCTAGGAGGAGATTTAGGCAGATGCAGACAGATGAACTTCTGGTGAACTCTCAGCAGATTCTAGATTTGAATAGGTATATTAACTTTGATCCTTCTCTAGACTTTGCACTTCTTTCTTCCTTACCCCATCAACAAACTCACAGTCTCCCTTCTTCATAGTTAAAATTCCCTGTTACCTTATCACATACTGGCCTAGCTCCCTCCTGCATCTGCCACCTTAAAGGGAGAAGGCTAACAGTGAAGCTGCTATGGGGCAGACAGACTTCCCCACTTCAGCAGGTTTTCTGTCCTCAACTAAAGTGGTTTAGTAGGTTATTCTTGCATTTCATCCCCCCTTCATCTGATTTTGTCAGGACAGCGTAAACCCATTGCTACATCTATCTAGCCTCTCACCTCTAGGTTTTAGAACTGAACTTTAGCAGTTCAAGCACTAAATGATCCTTAACATTGGGGAAAAAACTATATGCCCGGACTTTCAATCAGAACAGAAATAAAGCAGGCAGGAAAGAAAAACAAACCACCAAGGCTCCACAAGAGCTTCCTCTGCAGCCTCCCCTTTGCCACCGGGAAAGGACTATGCTGTTTCCAATCACATTTCAAGCCTGTTTCCCTCACAAAGCTAAAATCCAGAGATTTGTCCTGATGATGACGATAAAGAATACTTATTTTGTTACATATGGTGTGCCTAGTATTGTTAAGCATCTAGAAAAAAAAAAAAAGGTCTCTTTCTGAAATAACCTTTTCACACATTTGGAGCAGAAGGTAATTCATCAATGTAATAGCAATTGAAGACACATGAGTGTAACTTCCTCGTTGCTGGCAATTTGAACTGCAATGACTCACAATCATGACCCTCATGCATCTTCTGGCTTTTGCTGAAGAAGTGATGAGGAAGAACAAGACATGACATAATGTACAGACAGACTCACAAATGGACACTCATACAGAAAACTTCATTTCTCCATGAGTGCATAGTAACTTACATTAAAAAGAGTCTTCTCGTACTGGCTCAAGGTGCATATTCCAGTTCCTTCTTTCATAGAGGCACTGAGCTCATGATTACCTCCAAGCACCACAAAATTGATGAGATCTGCATTCAATTCTCATCATTGATCTGTCATCTTGAAGAAATCAGTTAACTACTCTTTGCATCAGTTCCTCGTTTTGTAAAATGGAGATACTAATCCTCAATTCCCAGTAAGGTCTTAAAAAGTGCTATGTAATTAGCTAATATTATTATGAGATCTTAATAATTCTTTTATATTATGTCTTGTTATAATTTTAGAAGGATTTTGACAACTGTGCACAAAAAAAGTCTATTTCCTTAACCTAGTTCAGCCTCAGAGTAACTGGTTTATGCCTCACACCTACCTCTAGAGTTTAATTACAACATAAAGTATCTCTGATAAAATTCTACTTCCTTCCTTAATAAATGGTATCAGCAAATATATGAAAAACAAATGTTCATTTTAGAGATAAGGCCATCATGTTTCTAGGAAGCTTTCTTGTGATCAGGAACAAAGAAGCTGTAAAAAGTGGACAAACATTAACCACTGTGAACTCACTTACCAAATCCGAACTATGCGCCAAGGCACAGAGGGGACAAATTATGAAGCCAAGGATTTTTGTGGTCTGCCCAGCAGCCCCTTCTCTTGGGGTGGAACAAGAACCCAGCAGACTATAAAAGCAGATTTGCTCAACTTTCCCCAGGTATTTCTGCTAATGTGTAGTTTTAATCTGCATCATTTGTAATATTTCAACTGGGGCACAGAAGGGATCGATTGGCATGTACAAAAGTGCACCTATAGAGAAGAGCATTAAAATAGAAAGAGATATAGAAGCCATTTGGCATGCTGCTATTCTATCCTGCAATACTGTAAAAGAAAGAAAACTGGAAAACATACCTTTGTAAAGGAATTAAAGCAACATGATACAGAGGTATATAAAAAAATAAAAGCAAGAGCACATGATGTTCCAAAGGAAGTAACATGAAATTATATCCCCAGCTGTGATAATATTAGTATGGTGACCTGTGGCTACATACCCTGCAAACTGAAAGTTGTGATACTGATGATTATATAGAAAAAAGTGCTGAACCATGAAGAAAAAAGAAAAAGAAAAAAAAAAAAAGAAAAAAGAAGGGGAGATAAAGTACTTTAAAGTGAATTCAAACATAGTATCTATCAACCCACCTGCTATTTGTTTCTGTCAGACCTGTCAGTCAGTGATTTTAGATGAGAGATTGGATGCAATAGCATATGTGTCTGCTGGTAGAAGCCACAAAATTATTATTCCAGAATGCGGTATCTTGTGGGCAGGAGAGAATCAAGGGAAATGTTGTTGCTGAGACTTGAAAATGGAAATAAATGGGATGATTTTCAGTTACTCTGCATGCAATCTTCCATAACAAGAATGTTTGAAGCTGTTGAATGCTTAAAATGAAATACATTAAAAGAGGTAAAAATTGGCCCAAAGTTGCCCCAAATCTCACATGTCTTTTGGAAACCATAATTTACGCAGATCTCTCTCACTTCCATCAGTTATTGGAGGCACATAGGGAATGAGTTTCAGTGCAAGGGAAATTTAACTTCAAATAGCTCTGCACTCCCTATATTCCATCTCCTCTGTCCCCAGTGTAACTTACAGTGGCTTCAAGAAATGATCTAAATTTTGCTTCCTGTAATTCCCTATAAATCAGAACATTTCCATGCCATAATATATTCAAGCAGGCTCCATTTATATCAAAGCCTGGAAAAAAGATCAGTGTGCAACCTTTTGCCATCTTTCTCAACACCATACTACAAACGAAAATTTCTTAGAACCTAGTAACGCTCACCAATAAACCAATTAAAGGAGTGGTTTTTAAATTTCTGTATTCAGTATACAAGAAGAGTACACAAGTCATCTCACATCACCATGTAGGACACAACAGCAATACCTGACTTCTGCTTTTTTATACAGAGATACTACAGATACATTCCCACAAACCAGAGTCAATGCATCAAGGCATTGTTGATAGTAGGCATTTAGGTACCAACTTTCTTTGTCTAAATAACTGGGAAGAATTTGTACATTACAGAAACTTGGCCTGGTGGACCTCAAAACAATTCTACAACATAAACTGAAGACTATTGGAAGAATAGGTTTATGCTTCCTCCCCCATTGCCCTTCCTCTACTCCTAGGATTAAGAAAAGTTTCTTTCTTTCTGTCCCCTTATATATGTGGAGAGAAAACCTTGTTTCTTAAAGTTTTTTGCCGCATCTGTTCAAGTCTGCAGACCTGGCTTGTATGCTAGGAGTATCAGTCTACTCTAGTCCCACTGAGAGGTTTCGTTGAAGTCTACAGTCAGGGGTACTGTGGTTTATAAATTAAATGTCAGAAGTTTCATTTACATATATTTGTTGTGCCAAACACTAACCAAATATGGAAACTGAGCATAACAAACCAAACTTGATACTTGTGGATACTATATCCATTCTCTTTATAGTGTATCCTCTGGGAGAAGTCCTGATAAAAGCAATATTCACAACTACAGGCTGAATTATTGTGCAATAGGTGGTTGCTTTATACTCTTAAATCTCTCCTAAGGGCGGGATTTCCTCAAAAGAATGTTGCCGAGGGGAGCTGTTGTGTGCCCCTGGCCAACTGCTGTTGCCATTTCATTTCTCTGGGCAGGTGCTTCTCTGCATGGGTGCGCCTTTCATTTTATCTCACCCCATCTCTTTCTCTGGCCCTTCTGGCAGCCTGTATTCACCTTTTAAACCCCGCCTAATGGCTTCTCTGGCCAGCTGTTTCCAGAAGCTTCTGGGGCCTCTGCCAGCTGCCTTCAGGCTGTCTGGCTGGGCATTGTGAGGTGCTTTGTGACAGGGGGTTCTGGAATGTTCCAGGGGCTGCCCACACATAACTAAGGGCCCCTGCCCAGGGCAGAGCAGCCTGAGGAGGACAGAGGGTATCTTAGACTGCCAGAAGGCAGATGTTGGCCTATTTAGGAGACTAGTTGAGAGAATCTCTCGGGAGGTAGTCCCGAAGTGCAAAGGTGTCCAGGACAGCTGGACATTCTTCAAGGTGGAACTCTAAAACGTGCAGGAACAGCCCGTCCCCATCTGCTGAAATATGAGACAGTGGGGAAGATGACCAGCCTGGCTTAACAGAGAGCTATAGCAGGAACTCAGGAGGAAAAGGAGAGTGTATGACCTTTGAAGGAAGAGGCGGGTCACTCAGGAGGACTACAAGGATGTTGTGAGGTTATGCAGGGAGAAAATTAGAAGCTCCAAAGCCCAGCTAGAACTTAATCTGCTTACTGCATAAAAGACAAGAAAANGAACTTAATCTGCTTACTGCATAAAAGACAATAAAAAAATGTTTCTATAAGTATATTACCAACAGAAAGAAGACTAAGGAGAATCTACATCCTCTTTTGGATGTTTCCTCTGTTGGAAACACAGTGCCAAAAGATGAGGAAAAGGCTGAGGTGCTTAACGCCTTCTTTGCCTCAGGCTTTAATAGTACGACCAGTTGTTCTCCAGGTACACAGTCCACTGAGGTGGAAGACAGAGATGGGGAGCAGGATGAAGCCCCATAATCCAAGGAGAAATGGTTAGTGACCTGCTGCACCACTTACAAGTCTATGGGGCCAGATGGGATCCATCTGAGAGTAATGAGGGAGCTGGTGAAAGTGCTCATCAAGCCACTTTCAATCATTACCAACAGTNAAAATTTCTTAGAACCTAGTAACGCTCACCAATAAACCAATTAAAGGAGTGGTTTTTAAATTTCTGTATTCAGTATACAAGAAGAGTACACAAGTCATCTCACATCACCATGTAGGACACAACAGCAATACCTGACTTCTGCTTTTTTATACAGAGATACTACAGATACATTCCCACAAACCAGAGTCAATGCATCAAGGCATTGTTGATAGTAGGCATTTAGGTACCAACTTTCTTTGTCTAAATAACTGGGAAGAATTTGTACATTACAGAAACTTGGCCTGGTGGACCTCAAAACAATTCTACAACATAAACTGAAGACTATTGGAAGAATAGGTTTATGCTTCCTCCCCCATTGCCCTTCCTCTACTCCTAGGATTAAGAAAAGTTTCTTTCTTTCTGTCCCCTTATATATGTGGAGAGAAAACCTTGTTTCTTAAAGTTTTTTGCCGCATCTGTTCAAGTCTGCAGACCTGGCTTGTATGCTAGGAGTATCAGTCTACTCTAGTCCCACTGAGAGGTTTCGTTGAAGTCTACAGTCAGGGGTACTGTGGTTTATAAATTAAATGTCAGAAGTTTCATTTACATATATTTGTTGTGCCAAACACTAACCAAATATGGAAACTGAGCATAACAAACCAAACTTGATACTTGTGGATACTATATCCATTCTCTTTATAGTGTATCCTCTGGGAGAAGTCCTGATAAAAGCAATATTCACAACTACAGGCTGAATTATTGTGCAATAGGTGGTTGCTTTATACTCTTAAATCTCTCCTAAGGGCGGGATTTCCTCAAAAGAATGTTGCCGAGGGGAGCTGTTGTGTGCCCCTGGCCAACTGCTGTTGCCATTTCATTTCTCTGGGCAGGTGCTTCTCTGCATGGGTGCGCCTTTCATTTTATCTCACCCCATCTCTTTCTCTGGCCCTTCTGGCAGCCTGTATTCACCTTTTAAACCCCGCCTAATGGCTTCTCTGGCCAGCTGTTTCCAGAAGCTTCTGGGGCCTCTGCCAGCTGCCTTCAGGCTGTCTGGCTGGGCATTGTGAGGTGCTTTGTGACAGGGGGTTCTGGAATGTTCCAGGGGCTGCCCACACATAACTAAGGGCCCCTGCCCAGGGCAGAGCAGCCTGAGGAGGACAGAGGGTATCTTAGACTGCCAGAAGGCAGATGTTGGCCTATTTAGGAGACTAGTTGAGAGAATCTCTCGGGAGGTAGTCCCGAAGTGCAAAGGTGTCCAGGACAGCTGGACATTCTTCAAGGTGGAACTCTAAAACGTGCAGGAACAGCCCGTCCCCATCTGCTGAAATATGAGACAGTGGGGAAGATGACCAGCCTGGCTTAACAGAGAGCTATAGCAGGAACTCAGGAGGAAAAGGAGAGTGTATGACCTTTGAAGGAAGAGGCGGGTCACTCAGGAGGACTACAAGGATGTTGTGAGGTTATGCAGGGAGAAAATTAGAAGCTCCAAAGCCCAGCTAGAACTTAATCTGCTTACTGCATAAAAGACAATAAAAAAATGTTTCTATAAGTATATTACCAACAGAAAGAAGACTAAGGAGAATCTACATCCTCTTTTGGATGTTTCCTCTGTTGGAAACACAGTGCCAAAAGATGAGGAAAAGGCTGAGGTGCTTAACGCCTTCTTTGCCTCAGGCTTTAATAGTACGACCAGTTGTTCTCCAGGTACACAGTCCACTGAGGTGGAAGACAGAGATGGGGAGCAGGATGAAGCCCCATAATCCAAGGAGAAATGGTTAGTGACCTGCTGCACCACTTACAAGTCTATGGGGCCAGATGGGATCCATCTGAGAGTAATGAGGGAGCTGGTGAAAGTGCTCATCAAGCCACTTTCAATCATTACCAACAGTGGAGGTCCCGGTTGACTGGAGGTTAGCTAATGTGACACCTATCTACAAGAAGGGCTAGAAGGAGGATCTGGGGAACTATCAGCCTGTCAATCTGACCTTGGTGCCAGAGAAAGTTATCGAGCAGATCATCTTGAGTGCCATCACACAGCACATACAGGACAACCCGGCGATCAGGCCCAGTTAGCATGGGTTTACAAAAGACAGGTCTTGCTTGACTAACCAGATCTCCTCCTATGGCAAAGTGACACGCATGGTGGATGAGGGAAAAGCTCTGGATGTTGTCTACCTGGACTTTAGTAAAGCCTTTGACACTATTCCCACTGCATTCTGCTGGAGAAACTGGCTGCTCATGGCTCGCCTGGGGGTCTACNCTGCTGGAGAAACTGGCTGCTCATGGCTCGGATGGGTGCATGCTTCGCTGGATAAGAATCTGTCTGGATGGCCAGGCCCAAAGAGTTGTGATGAAGGAGTTATATCCAGCTGCCAACTGGATGGGCAACAAGTGGTGTTCCCCAAGGCTCAGTATTGGGGCCTATTTCCTTTCTTGGGACCTGGATATGTTGGTCAACAGCCAGCTAAACATGAACCAGCAGTGAACACCAAGAAGGTCTATACTATCATCCTTGCTTGTATCAGAAACAGCGTGGCCAGCAGAACTGGGAAGTTATTACACCTCGGTAGCTAGCATAAGTGAGGTCACACCTGGAATACTGTGTTCAGTTTGGGGCTCCTCACTATAAGAATGACATTGAGGTCCTGATGTGTGTTCAAAGAAGGGCTACAAAGCTGGTGAAGGTTCTAGAGAGCAAGTCCTATTAGGAGCGGCTCAGGAAACCAGGGTTATTTAGTCCAGAGAAGAGGAGACTTATAACTCTCTACAACTACCTGAAAGGAGGGTGTAGTTGAGGGGGGTGTTGGTCCTTTGTTCCAAGTAACAAGCAATAGNCAACTACCTGAAAGGAGGGTGTAGTTGAGGGGGGTGTTGGTCCTTTGTTCCAAGTAACAAGCAATAGGACAAGAGGAAACGACCTCAATGTACACCAGGGGAGGTTTAGATTTGACATTTGGAAATTTTTTTTCTCCAGAAGGGTTGTCAAGTCCTGGAACAGGTCACCACCCCTGGAGGTATTCAAAAGATGTGTAGATGAGGTGCTTTGTGACATGGTTTGGTGATGGACTTGGTAGTGCTGAGTTAACAGTTGGACTCAATCATCTGAAAGGTCTTTTCCAAACTAAATGATTCTATGATTCTAAGAGAGAGCACAGATTAGTTACCGGCAAGGTGGCAAAGAAATCACATGTGACTCCAAGGTGTGAGGGCAGAGGCAAAGGGCAGGGCCAGGGAGGATACCTGAGCCACCAGCCAAAGGAGGAGAACCACATAAGGGAGACCCTGTAGAAAGGACAAGGATTTTTTCTTCTCAGTACCTCACATCACTAAAGAAAAATCTTTATGGAAGAGTGTATGGGGACAGCAATGGACGGTTCAGCCATGTGCAGAAAGGAGGGTTCTATACGATGTAAAAAGAAATGGTCTAGGGTGCCTTGAAAGACTCACAGTTCAGGAAAGCCTGAAGGGTTTTTCTAATGTTTATGTCCACGTGGTAGGATCTAAGCTTCATAGACCATTTGTCATCTCACTGGCAAGTACTGACTTCACATGTAGACCAATGATTTCAGTAAGCTCATAATAACATCCTTCATACGTAAAATCTGAGTTACACAGACATACAGTCTGGGGGTTCAGACAGGACCTCTGTGATATTCAGCTCTGAGCTCCTGTGTTATACAGGTATAGGGGCAGCCTGAACCCCTGCATGAAGCAAAATATAACTTTTTTTTTTTTTCATTTACGTCAGTAGTTAACATCCTTAGTTCCATATGGATGGCACTACTTCTGCTGTAAAAAAAATGGTTCACTGTGAGCAAAATATATACAATGCTGCCTTGAAATAAAAGCTGTTTAACTTCATTGTTCCATACTTCTTTGTTGATTAATTCCTGGGTCAAGTGTATTTATGTTTAATATATGCACACAAGATGGAAGTTATTTTAGTGCATTTAAAATTACTCGTATTCAGAAGAAGGGCTACAGGGATCTTGTAGAGGTAATTAACATTGTAAGAACCAACTGACAATGCTTGAGGGCGTAATAGGAAACAATGTGAAAGAACTGCGACAATGCACAGCCAAAACAAAGCGACTCTATGGAACATGGTTTCTTTGAAACTCTTCAACAGAATTATTTTTTATGTGCAGTCCACAGTAGGGAACAAATGAACAGAAAAGAATATGCAACTCCACTACCCTTGAATACATTTTCAATAAGCCTGTGTACACCACCTGCTAGCAAATATTTTTACTATTTTGCAATTATTTCTACCCAACTGCTTTAAGAATTAAAATGCATTTTTCAACACACTGAAGATGGTCTCTAGGCCACTTGCCAGTCTACAGCAACTTGGAGCCTCTAAAGTTGTTTAACTGGCAACTGCATAAAATAAATCAAATTAATCAACACAATCAGCACTCCAAGCATGTGTAAGTGAAAATAAAGAAACTTTTTCTGGACGAGTCATTTTGATCTCCTTTAGTACTGCACTACTTTAGTCAAGTTCTGTATCAGTTTATGTTAAGAGAAAACAGTAGAAAAAATGGTCAGTGATCATTTTATCAATAATTGTACAATCTATTAATAAATGTATAAATGTATTAATTTGTTTGCTTAGGGATGTCCTCAAGTCTTATTGATAGGATTTTTGGGGAGTCCCATCACCCAGACAAATAAGAACTAAATCAGAAATGCTGGAGAACATACAGTATTCATACAACAGACTATGCATGAAACTACCTGAAGTGAAATGCAAAATATCTCTTTAAGGCGAAATAATTCTGTCTTACTTCAGGATACTTAGATAAACTTTTGACTTTTTGTTGCCACCAGTAAGAATAAGCCCGTCTTTGAAAGTTGAAGACCAAATAAGGATGGACAGATTCTGATGAGTTCAGTGGAAAAACAAGCAAGGAAACAGAAGGTAAATGCTTCAACTTCTTCACAAGACTCACAAGAACCAATAACTAGTGGAGACTGATTCACTTATGTTTCCTCATGGCTCAAGGGATGCATCTTGCCTTCAAAGAGAGACTCTTTCTACTGCTTGCCAGTCTGCTATTATGGACTTTAAAAGTCAGTCTGGCCCAGTGCTATAAAAGAGAGAGTGCAAGGCTAGCTGTTTCCAGAG
>WEIS01078335.1:67142-121776 GCA_013389965.1 Todus mexicanus | reverse complement strand
TGCACGCTATGGAAATATTATGAACGAGTAAGAATCCTTAATGCGTTGTCTAACCGAGCCTCGTGCATACAAATTAAATAGAACTGGAAGCCCTGGCCCCACCATCACAGCTACTTTACAACTGCAATGATACCTAAATGCCTCATTTTAATTTCAGATTTGCCCAACAAAAGCCCAGCCTGATTGTTTTTCTTCCTGCTAAAGAAGACTTCTGAAAAATGAGCAAATCTTGATTTTCACTTCAGTGTGTATGGAGGCAGTTGGACTAGATGATCCTTGAGGTCCTTTCCAACCTGGGATTCAATGATTCTATCAGCTGAAGACAGTGGCAAAGCAGCGCTCCGTGAATATTGATGAACTCTTCCAGGCAGCCGGTACTCCCTTGAACATACAGGAGCAAAATACTATTGCTCACTAAATAATAACAGTGTCCCATGAGAAATTCAACTTCTAATCCAAAAGGAATGAGAAGTATTCCATTATTTTGGAATATAGAGAGTATTTGCATAGAAAACTTTTTGCGTGAGATACTTTCTCTTGGCATTTGGAAATTTAGTTGCTCAGTTGAACAGAATTAAAGTGATTTTCGTGAGGTTTGTCATTAGCTTATGCTTCTCTACCATCCACTAGTGTCAGAAATGAGCTATATATTGATTTTCAATCAATGCTTGTACGAACATGAATGGATTAGATGATTCTTGAAACCCCTTCCAACCTGGTATTCTAAGATTCTATGACTGATTCTATGATAAAATGGACTATAAATTCAATGTAAGACACTTCATGGTGAAACACGCACAATGAGTCACCCAGAAGATGCAGAGAATTTTCTCTTTTTGAGGCAAAGATTTGTTAATTAGCCAGAAAAGTGCAGGAGACCACACATGAGCTAAGAGTGAAAGACAGCTTCTGTTAATTAGTAAGAACCTCCCAAATAATGAGGAGCTAATGGAAGTGTTTCTTCAGCTGTCTCTCACCAATATTCCCAGTTTGGATGTTGTTGTGAACTCCCTTTACTTGTTTTTCTGCTTAAACTGTCAGAGTTAATGTGATTTTTCAGTTAAATGAGTAACAACAAGAGATTCCTCAGCAAATATGTTAGGCTGAAAAACTTCAACACGTGTCTCTCCATCATACCCGTAGGCTAATAATAACCATGTACTCCCACTTTTTTCCCAGACCAGAAAGAGTGAAGAAGTGAAGGTTCAAAAGGGTCCTCTAGTGCCCGCTGGATGCCTTCTGGTGTTCTACAAGACACTGAGGAACACCCTTAGACCCTGCAGATCAGCAACAAGGGTCGGTTTCTTATACCCACTCTATAATTCCCATCAGCTCCAGGAGACATTATTAACCTTAAACCCAATTTTAATTTTCTGTGTCCTTCTGGAAAATCTCAAAGTGACGAGAAAAAAAATTCTCTCTTGTGTTTCTGGAATGACAGTTTCTATTGCCTAGAGAGCAGGAGAAAAGAGAGTGTGGAAAACAAAGAAAAACAGCTTTACCTACACCGCAGTTAATAAAAATTAAATGTCAAACAGGACAAGAAAAAATGATGTGGTATCGTACAAAGGACAGGGTCCATGAGAGACTCCGAGTAATGAAAAGGTCACAGGAGCCTATAAATAACGCCTGAAGCAGACAAGATCTAGGGAGGCAGAAGGCTCGTTGGAAGAGTACAACCACTCAGGGAAGTCAATGAATGTGGTTTATGGAAATGGAACAATCAATGTTCCAGGTACGGAAACTGTCCTTACTCTGGACACTACTCACCCCCTATGTCAACTACCCGAACAAGGCATCAGCTGATCAACATTCCTCACAGGGAATGCACCGTGCATAGGGGAAAGAGCAATCTCCACTTCTGTCAGGCTGCTCCATGGAAAACCCTGGTTTTCTTGGGGATTTGGTTTGTAGACTCCACTTCCTTCATTTAAAAGCAGATTTAGAAGGGCAGAAATTTCTCATCTTAGAGTTTGCATGGTCTGACATTAGGTTTCACGCTCCCTTGTCTGAGTCTTCCTTCTAGTTTGGTCTCCTTCACTCTCCCCTGTCTGAGTCTTCCTTCCAGTTTGGTCTCCCCTATCTGGCCACAGGTTCTTCCTGGGCAAGCCTGGTTCTTACCCATATCAGTGACCACGCTGATCAGAGTGAAGTCACAGGAAAGATTATCCACCCTTTGTTTACCAATGCCCCATGACAGTGTCCACTCTTTGTCACACACTCACCCAGAATAACAAACAGCTCCAGCCTCAATTAAATTGAAATCATAATGCCCCAGCTCAAAAAAATCCACCACCTCAAAATTCAGGAGATGCACATGAGCCTTTCTGAAGCGGAGCCTGATCAGATACAACAAACAAAGCAAGATGTGCAAGCACCGGCTCGCACAGAATGGGTGCAGGGGGTCAGTGGAAGTCAGGGATAAACCGCAAGTTCTCTGAGTCACAGCCCATCGCCTCAGCCATCAATTATGCCGCCATCTCCAATAGTCTATATAATGAAGCCCAGCACTTTGTTCTGGGCTGGCTGTCCATTAATAACAGAAAATAACAGGCAGGGGAAGCACAGGGCAGCTATGATTCAATAAAACCTGACACTGTGGAATCAAACGTGGAAAAAAAATATATATATTCAAGAAGGTACTTGGAGAGTTGTTCCAGAATCTGGGGTCTTGGGTCCTGCTCCTTCTTCCTTTCCAGTTACTGTCTTTTTATTCAGCTTGGCAGCGGAGAGGAGTTTGGTTGGGGGAAGGACAAACCCCTCCTGGCCTTCCTTGGAGGGTCCAGCAGGCACTGCCTGGCTCTGCCTGCACCTGGCATCTGTCTCTCCTCTTTCTATTCTGGGAAGAAGAGAAACAGCTGAGCTCTGCTCCCCTACGCGAGGGAGGCAGATGGGGCGTGAATTCAGTGGTGATTGTACTGCTCATTTGTTTGGCATAAAAATGACGGACACATGATGGAACAACCCGGAACAAACATGGGGGGGGGGGGGGGGGGGGGTGGTGTGAATCCTGAATAGCTTTTACCGTCATTAATTTTCCTGTTGCTGGGGGGTTTTCTTCTCATTCAGTGATAAATCTGCATAAACACAGAGGGTTGGAGTCGTCACCCTGATTGCCATCAGGTATTTTATATGACAGGCTCTTCTATTTCCATGACCTCCTATTTCTACAATCTCCTCTTCCTATGGTCTCCTATTTCTATGATCTCCTGTAGTCCATTCCTTTCACTTCTAAGCAATGGAAGGGGGCTTTCACTGCTTAATTAGCTGTACCCAAGATGTGCGTATGTACGCACCACTGGATATTTGGGTGATGAAGGTAGAAAGGGGGAAGCATTTGCCTCCTCAATAGGATAGAAACATTTGCATTTAGCTTTGTGAGCTGTAAGTTCACGCAGAATTTGAGGACTGTAATAAAATTTAAAAAAGAACCTATTTTTTGATTCTTTGGACATGAACCCCAAATGTAAATGTGAACATATTTCTTTCGTTCTTTGGGGTTTTTTGGACTTGAATCCCCAAAATCTTCATCAACCAGGACACTGAGTTCAGTGGTTTCCCAGCCTAACCCATCATTCCTGCTTGTGTAAGCTGTAAAAACACAATTTCATTCTATCTGATGGAATGAATCCATACATAGTGGAATGTATCTGTCCTTTAAAGTAAAATACATTGAAAGAGCGACGGGTCAAAAATACGACGCATTTGCACTCGAAAATGCAGCCCAGTGCTGCTGAATTTGCACATTGTAACTGCAAAAAGCACAAAATCCTTAAAATATGCCTGCAATGGTCTTCTGCTGAATGAGGAGCTTTATGAATATTTCAATTACAAGATGAGGCTTGAAAGAATGGAGTTGTTTCAATTTTGAATCACCCTTCCTTAAATAACTTGCCCTATTTGGTATTAAATGAGACTCCGTTGAATCCAACAGCCACTCCACATGCACTGGGTGATGATGGGACCTCATGAGCTCAACCACCCCACTGTCCCTCCTGCTCCTGCTTTGAATAGAGCAACCACGGCTCCATTCAGGAGGCACCGAGCTCTTGCCGTCCTCTTTGGCAAACAAACCCCTATTTAGGTGGCTCAGCCGAGGCGTTTCCCCTCCTCCCTGCCCACTGTTATTTCCAGTGTTTGAGCGTTAATTTAAAGGCTCAGCTTTTTGCTGTGCAGCACTCCACCTGCTCCCTCTCTGCATCAGACATGCCCAAAGCCAGCCCTGTTGTTTCAGGGTTGAAGAGGTCCCTAAAGAGCAGCAAATAATACCACGCTGCACTCATCATCTCATTCCTACACCTAGGTATGGAGAGGTTGCTGATTTTCTTCTCTGTCCTACTTACAGAGGGACAATGATTTGAACCCTTTGTGAATAAAAGCTGAGCTTTACAACCTCTTTACCACTTCGGGCCCTGACTCTGATCTCAGTAAATCAACCAAAATACAGCATTCATTCTGAGGAGTTCCTCCTAATTTTCATAGAATCTTAGAATAATGGTTTGAGTTGGAAGGGACCTTAGAGATCATCCAGATCCAACCCCACTGCCACAAGCAGGGACACCTCCCACTAGACCAGGTTGCTCAAGGACCCATATAACCTGATCTTGAACACATCCAGGAATGGAGCATCCACAGCTTCCCTGGGCAGCCTGGGCCAGGGTCTCATCACCCTTATAGGGAACAACTTCTCCCTAATTTTTAATCTAAATCTCTTTTCCAGTTTGAAGCCATCGCTACTCATCCTATCACTACAGCCCTTGTAAAAAGTTCCTTGCCAGCACTTCATGCTTCTTAGAGAAGTTTTGCACTATCTGGTTGTAGCTTAGGATGCCTGGGCAGCCCTGTAAAGCAAATAACAGCTTTCCTCCAGCAAATCTGCAGAGTTAAGCTTTGCTTTATAGCAGAAGTGATTCCACCAGTTGTTCAACCACCTTTGTGTGCATTTTTCTTATGCACAATAAGGCCTGAAAACAGCCCTTCCCTCCATCCCCTGAAAGCGCAGATGCTGCTACTTCAGAACCAAGTTCTGCTCTGCTAGATGTTGGCAAAGGAGAGGGACCCACTGAGCTCCACTTGAACTTCTCCCCATTTCCTTAAGAGAGAACCATTGCCCTAAATCAAATCAGAATTTGGCCTTGGTACCTCCATACACTAAAATGCCAACAGGCAGAGTCCCCTGCTTCTCACAGCCAGGCATCCCTGGAAACAAAGTCCTGACAAGTGTCAGAACCAGACTTCCAGCAGTTATCACTCCATCACTGGCCTTGAAATGGAAAGTGCTGCCCCTTTCATGCAGGGACTGAGCTCTTGCCTGATTTCCCTGTAACTTAATTAAGTCTCGGCTCTATCACCCGCCAAACTGCTGCGGAACATGCTCTGGCAGCGTGCCCCTCATCTATTGCAGCAGATATGGCTGGCAACGCACGGGGCTTATCACGGGGTATTAATTACTTGAGCATAAATAACATTCCCTCTTATCTCAGCTTCACGATCCGCTATTTCTGATGGAAATATATTCCTTAGAACAAGGGAGACAAAACAATGAGGGGGGAAATTTAAACCTAAAGATGAGTGACAAGTCTTGCAATGAGTGAAAGTTAAACCAGGCTAATTAACAGGAAAAGTAAAGGTACATTTTTAACAGCCAACAGTGATTAACCACAGGAACCAGCTACCAAAACAAGAGCTGGATTTTTCATGTCTAGGTATTTTCAAATCAGTCTAAGACACATACTTCAGGAAAAACAAATAAGATTAATAAGAATATTAATGTGGAAACTCATATAGGAGAAAAAAAATATGCAAGGGATGAGGTCAGCTTGGTCAGACAGGAGCACAAGTGAAATTGTACAAGAACAGTTAAAAAGCCAGATATGGGAAAGCAATTGATGGAATAAAACCAGAATACAATGACTGAGCTCGCAGAGCTCCCTCCCACTCCAACCCCAACCCCTCCAGCAGAAGCAAAAGGACTCTAAGCAATTCCCATCCCTGTCTCCATTCACAGCTCCTTAACTCTCCTACATTGGGAAGGTGTTTCCCAACTATTCTGCCACAAAGAGAAAAAAAGAGCAAGAAATGTCGCTTTTGTTTGCTCAAAAACCCCCTCTCATTAAGGATGCCAGGACAGAAACATACACCTGGAATTAAATCACTCTACCACTGAGGGTTCAGTGATGAGGTTGTGTTGTGCGATGTGGAGTTTAGCTGCACGGTGGTGGGAAAATCATTTTGGTTTGGAGAAAATACATAGGTTTGCCTTCTGGAAAAGACAATGTGTATGCTTGTATACGTACAAAGGCACCCGGATTCGGGACGAATAAGACAGTCCTTCAAGTGTGTGCTCCTGCAGATCAATACCAGTGTGAATTTTGCTTATCAATGATACATTTATAGGGCAGCTGTAATTATTCAGTGTTTTGAATATGTATTTTTAGCTCGTTTACTGGGTATGTTATGTAAATATGAATGGTTAGTTGTGCATGAATAGGGTGTTTACATGCTATAAATGCTTCTCGTGGAATATTAGTTAACATTTTTGAAAGCACGGATGCTGAGTGTGTCGTATATATCGGATATTTATGTGGGTGGACACATCTATGTGAGCTGTTTCAACTCACGGAGGAGATGCAGGCTTGTGTTTAAAGATTCATTACAGCAGAGTGGGTCTATTATGCTCTTATTCCCATGGTTTGTTGTCCTGCACACGTTTGGGAAACGGATATGACTTTCAGACATGACAATTCTGGAAGATGCTCTCCCTCTTAGTTTCAATAAGCCCAATACCCTCACTAAATTAAATCTCTCTTTGGGATACCTTCCAGGAAAAGGAGAGCCCAGGACAGCCCTGGAGCAGTCACAGCAATTCCTAACACGTATTTCTTTCTTTCTCAGACTTGACTGCAAGAGAAGAGCAGTTTTCTGTGATGAAACCTCCAGGGTCATGAGCAGATAAAGTGACTTTTTGACTGTTGGAAGATAGCTTCTTGCTGTAAGATAAAAAGGATGAAGGAGAAGAAAGGTGCGGCTGCAATCTAGCACCATTTCCAAGCTCTCTATCGCTGCCATCACTTAAGGGACCCGACAAGTCCTCTCTTGTGTTGAATAGAGCTGGACAAGTCAGCTCGTTGAGTAGAGCTTATGTAACATCTCTCTGAGGGGCTGAAATTGCCTCTGACTTGCACAGACCAGTTAGAGTTTTACTTTCCATTACCATGCCCTACATTAGGAGTTCACTTTGGTTGCAGAAGAAAAAAATCTGAACAGTAATGTTGACGCATAATTATTTTCCAGAGGTAGGCTGAGAAGCGAGGGTCTCAGGAAAAGAATAAACTGGTGATAGGAACATCAGCTATAGGAAGATCAGCATCTAAACCTTTTAAATTTAAAATAAAAGTTAAAATTACATTTAATTTTTAATTTAAATTTGTATTTAAATTTAAATATGTGCCTTACAGAAGGGCAGAGAATTTTACAGACTATTACTTACCCAGCCTCCCTACTCCAGGGATTGTCTGAAACTCCAGAACTTTTCAAACTCCCAGATGGAGGCTTACTTTATTCTGAATCATTAACAGAAACTGGGACACCCAGGCCTGAAAAAAACTTCACTGGGGTGAGATCTAAACTTTCTCTGATCATGGACAGCCGATGAAATGTGTCAGACAGTCCATGAAAAGTGTTTGAGAAGAGAGTCAAAAACATTGGATAAACACGTTAAAGGTTTGTGGGGAAAGCTGTCCTTGTAAGTATCAGATATTTTGTGGGAAATAAATCACAACCACCATGATTCTGGAGGAAAACGCTAAGATCTATTTGTAAAAATCACAAAGGCAAAGCCACTTCACTACATACCAAAGAGGTGTTTGTTTTTTTTTTCCTCTTCCTTTAATTTAGCAGTAACAATGTCTACAATACATTGACTCACAAATTAAGTGAAGGTATGAAACCACATTCTTCATATTGAGATGGGACATTCTGCACTTTTTAAACACCCTCTCAAAGGGGGAGGAGTCCTGGACACCTTTTGAAACAACCAGTGGTGGGAACTGCAATTTTAACAGTGATGATATTTAGTGAGCCTCGTCCATCGAGATCAAAAGGCTTCACAAATGAGTGCAAAGCTCAGAACTTCACTGTACGGATAGAAGGGGAGGGAAACTGAGGCACAGTGCTGTGCAGTGGCTCGCCAGGATCAAGCAGCAGGCAGCAGAGATCTGGATTTAAATCTCAGCTCTCTGGCTCCCAGTCAATTCCCAGCTCACCAGGCCAACGTCCCAGTAAGTGTACGTGGGTATCTACTGTCCGGCAGTTCTTGTGTTATACGGGCATATCTTCTTTCACCTCTCCTGCGGTCCCATTAGCTCCGTTCAGTCCTGCTGGCTCCTGGTTTTCTTCCTCTTCTTCTTCTTCGTCCTCCTCCTTTTTTGCTGGCTCTGCTTCTCTGCCCGCGCTCAGGAAGGTGGTATTGGAGAGGTGGCCGAGGAGCTGGCCCTCCCGGCGCGACTCGGCCAGCTCCTTGGCACAGCACACCGGAGTGTTGGTCTCGTAAGTGCTATGGAAGCTGTTGTAGTCGACTTCATAAAAATCCTTCTCCAGGGTGAGGACGGGAGTGAAGCGATGTCCCCACAGCACCTCGGTGTCCATGTAGGAGCTGCGAGCCTGGCAAGTCATCCCTGGGTGGAAACAGAGGGATGTTAAATGCAAAGCTTCTTTACATGCTCACCCAACCACTTCATTTCATGTAAAAGCACTTTCATGTTATCTCCGTACCTGATTGCTCTGGGACACAGAAAAGGTCTTCGCTTAACAAGCCTCACAAAAGCCTCTATCATGAGAAAGCTGAACACTCAAAGGAAAAGGGATGGATTCATCGCCGCGTCTTCAGCCTCTTTCCTGAACCTTGCACTTATGGGTTTGAAGTCTGGTACCACTAAGCAGGTTCTCTCTGTCCTCACATTGCTCTGTCGAGGTGTCGCTTGCCTGTGATGCTAGCAGCACTTTTGGTGAATCGTGCTAGAACAACATCCAACTCTGTCAACGCACCTCAGATCCTAACCTACACAGTCTCTGAGCAGAAAGAACCATCTCCCTGAGCTCCACTGCATCTGACTCCATCCCTCATCACCTACAGCAGCATCAACAACTCCCTCCTGAACTTAAGGCACCAACACATCCAGCCTGGAAGGTGGAGAGGGCCACAGCTCCTGGCGATTTACAGGGCAAGCTGGCTTCAAAAGACCTCTGGAGATCTTTGTTTGCGTGTCAATAAACCCATCACTTTCTATTTCCAGTTCATCTTGTCCTTGTGTTAATATCAAGAGGTAAACCCGTATTTATGAGCTGGAGGGTTCCATCCAGCTCTATTGGGTTGGCAGAACCAAAACCTACGAGTCAAGCTCATAAACATATTAAATTCTCTGTGTTAATGGGACTGAATGAATAAACAGTGGACAATATAAAGCCAGTATTTGTCAAGCTCTTTCTCAGCCCCAAGGATTGGAGTTTATTTATTTACTTGGAAAAAGTTTAAGGAGAAGCTTTGAAGGGCAGGGATAAGCATTCAGCATTGGTGCAACTGCAAACAAATTCTTTTGGAATCACCTGTCCATGTCAAGGTTGACTTCCCTGCCAAATACTCATCTTCTGTTTGTCCTAATTATGAGTTTAGAATGAATTCTGATGAAGTTCGGAAAACTTGACCTCATTAAGTTCTCCTACTATTCTCTTTTGGAGGGTGAGGGATAGACATAGCTGGAATACATTCAAAACATGCACTTGATCCAGTTCCTGGCCAATACTTTCAAGTGTAACTCCTGCAGCCCGAAACACACAACCAGAAATCTAAAGCAATGCACAGAGGGAAAAAGATTAGTGTCAGATGCTTCAGGGAAGAGCATGTCATGTCTTCCCACCATGAGACCTCAACTAAGGGACTGAAATCTCAGTGTGATCAAAATTCCTTTCCTTAAAAAAAAATAAATAAAAAGGCACAAATATTTTGTTCTTGTAATTGTTACAGCCCATTAAAAGACACCCACAGCAAGTTCTCTGGAAAGCTTCGCTTGTCTCCTACTGCTTTCCTGGGTTTAATGTATCAGGATATTAGTTGCTTTTGGTTCTTGGAAGAAAGGCAAAGAGGGAGGACAACACATGCAACACTGAGAACTATCCAGTTCTGTATCACAGGCTGAAAAGCCAATTTTCCCCCTCCCTCAAGAAGAGCTGCAGAAGTATTTGCTTCTGGGCAGGAACAACAAGCACAGTTAGTCATGGTGTTCCAGTGTGCTGCTTCCTGGCCTGGAAGGAACTGGGAAGCACAGAGACTGTTATGAAAAATGCAGTAGTGGAAGATTAAAATCACAGAATCATTAAATGGTTTGAGTTGGACTGGATCTTAAAGATCACCCACTTCCAACCCCCCTGCCATGGGCAGGGACACCTCCCACTAGATCAGGTTGCTCAAAGCCCCATCCAACTTGGCCTTGAACACTTCCAGGGATGGAGCATCCACAGCTTCCCGGGGCAACCTGTGTCCGTGTCTCACCACCCTCACTGTAAAGCTTTTCTTCCTAATATCTAATCTAAATCTCCCCTCTTCCAGTTTAAAGCTGTTTTCCCTCATTGTATCACTACAAGACCTTGTAAAAAGTCCTTGCCCAGCTTTCTTGTAGCCCCCCCTAGTGTTTCTGCCTTAAGGAGAAGCTCCAGGGTGGTACAAAGTCTTTTCAGGAAACGATCAGCTTTTGTTTTATCAATTAAAACCAGGATGGAGACCATTTCTGTCTGTATGGTGACACTACGACCTGCCCCGGGCTCCTCAGGCCTCTAGATGAAGACTGGATCATCTTCACTCCCTTTTACCAGCCAGCAAAGAGCAGCTTAATGCACAGGCATTTCATGGAGGAGTCCTGCTCATTTCAGAGTCCTACCCCTTTTTTCTTTTTTTCCTGGGAGAACCACATCACTGACACTTATCACACTGTTGACCTCACTGGGCTTTTATAAAGGGCTGTTTTGAGGGTCAGCAGTGTAGAGCTAATCCCATTTTATGATTCTCCATGCCAGAATATGAGACAACCAGCAGTATGTGCGTGTATGGTAAGGAGACAGTTAAAATAAGAAGCTACCACGGATTTCAAGTGCTTCCTCCAAGGCCAGTAAAGAGAGAGAGCAGGAGACCACTCATGAACTGGCAGATTCTTATCGTGGCCTTCCAAGTGCTGCATAAAAGTTTCATGTAGAAGCCCTCAAGGCCAAGATGGGGTGTCCCTGCTGAATGTGGGGGCTCGAGCACCCTAAGGGAACTCCTGCCTTATAATCAAGGTCTGAAATAGTTCCTTCCCTGGGGGGAGCACCTGACAGTGAACCTCAACTCCAGAGACACCATCATGGTTATCTCCTGCTGCAAGTATTCAATTAAGCAAGGAACAATAGAAAGCTTTCAGCAACCCAATCCTGAACGCTGCCAGCTTCCTGCAGTAGCTGCTTTCTGTAACCCCAGGGGTACCCGGAGCCAGTACAATGAGACAACTTGTAATTGCTCCATAATCCCATTCAAATATTCCTTTTTAGCACATGTGCAGTGGTGTTTTAATTGCGTGGGGACATCCTGCTTGGCAACTCCTACATTACCCAGTAAACAACAGCATTGTCTCAGCTTCAAATTCCATTAAGCGCCTGCTTCTCAGGCTGCCCTGCGCTCTCCAGCCTGGTTAATTAACGCATCTCTAATGTCCCTGGCTAATTATTGCCTCTGCGACTGCAAAAAAATATGACGGAAGAGGTGTGAAAACAATAAACCTTGTTTTTATTAAGAGCACGCGGGTGCAGCTGCTTTCCCCTCGTGTACAACGTGCGCGGTGCCCTCAGTGCTCTGAATATCTGAGTTTCAAACTCCCTGAATTTCTCACAACAAGAACAATTTGTAATAAATAGTCATATTTATGGCCCTGATAAAGCCTGTTCGTCTTTTTTTTAAAAGCAGATATAACCACCCATTTTGTGTTTAAATTTTACAGGTATTTGGTATAGTTATAGAGAAGTGCTATTTGGTGACTTGGGCATTTCATTTAAATAAGCCTCATGCCAAAAGAATATCCTCATTTCCCCAGTGTCAGTCTAAGTACATGTGCCTCTAGAGTTTTTTTAAAGAAGAAAGTCATGGAGATTTTTATTTCCCAAGTGTATCATCTTTTTTGGATAGTAAGACCATTAGAAGTTTAATTTTCTCCTAAACAATCTGCTTTCAAAATGAAAAAGGATGTTTAAGAGAAATTTGTACAATCGGTGAGTTGTGAAAACTCTGAAATATGTGATATCTTCAGCTTTTGAGTTGTAATTGCAGCTTTCTCATCTCTTCATTCAGCAGCTCAGTTTTCGGTTGCAAACAAAACTCAATTTTAATTGAAACCAGAAAAAAAGAAGTTTGTTCCAAGCAGATGCACCAAGTTTGCAATAAAGCTGGAACCAGTTCCAGGCTCTTTCGAAAGCTGGAGACCAGAGGACTGTCTCCTGGTTTTGAGTTCTGCAATAAAGATTTCGTAGTGTTTTAACAATAATTTCATTACAGCAGAATCGTAAGAAGTGTGTGGGGGTGTTTGCCTGTTGGTTGGAGTCAAGACAGCACAGACCAGTAAGAGACTCCGAAAGGGCTCATTTCTGGTTCCCAGTAGATGAAAAGACACAAAATATATTGCTCTGTGTATTAAACCAGGTGTTTCATTACACTGGAGAACAGAGTGACTGAGGAAAGCCCCATGTGTGAAATAGGTGTCAGGGAGTTCTACCAATAAGGCTCTTTTCTGTCAGCAGAGTCAGCTGGGATCAAGCAGTTCACATTTTATCAAAGACAACGAAATGTTAACGCGTGCTGACAAAATACAGTGATTTGATGGCTCGCTCAGTAAGGAGCCTGTTTTTTCTGCAGCGTACTCAATGGGAGCTACGGATTGCAGAACGTTTCACTGCTTGCCACGCCACCAGTTATGCAACTGGAGCAGAGGTCTCTGGCTCTGCTCCACTGCTGGGAAAACTGGAGATCGCGCCCAAATCCCAGGTCTTGTACAGCCTCAGGTTACCAATTAAAATCAGACTTCTTTATCACAGGCCAAACGTATGCTTGCAGCTCTTTGGTTATCCAGATTTGAACCAGCAGCCTCTCTCCAGCTGTTGGAGGGTGCATATTTTCCTCAAACAGACCATCACAGCCAGTATCTTTACTGGTATTTAATGGGAGAGGGCAAGGGGACCACAAATCACGATCAACCAACGCAAGAAATTGCCACAGGCTTCAAACTGATGACATTGACTGCAGAGTTGAATCTCTCAGCGCTGTTACACGGCCTGAACTTTCTCAGTGGGCAGAGATATCCCAAGCCCTGGGGCTGTCAAGACAACATTTTTCCTCAACCTAAAATTAACTCTCCTCATTTAAATGCCATCGAGCTCCGTGATTATCTGATGGTGAAATGTCATGTGGATGCTGACTGTGTGTTTGCCATCTTTGCTGGGCTTTCTCTGCAGCTCGGGCACAGATATTGCTGGAAGGGATTTCACTTCTCCACCCTTGTTTTCATACGCTGTTGGATGCAGGGTGATTTTTCCCCTGATCCTGGATGCTCCAAAGCTGCATAAATCATAGAATCGTAGAACGCCAGGTTGGAAGGGACCT
This sequence comes from Todus mexicanus, assembly GCA_013389965.1. Lineage (NCBI taxonomy): Eukaryota > Metazoa > Chordata > Aves > Coraciiformes > Todidae > Todus > Todus mexicanus. Next base: position 108,104 of record WEIS01078335.1, on the reverse strand, counting down.
CAAGGGTTATCTAGTCCAACCTTCACATCTAGTCCATCCAACTCAGCTCCACCTACACTACAAGAGTAGAGAGAAAGAGCTGATGGACTCAGCGGTACAGCCACACGCTGATGTAAGTTAGGATGGCAAGGAGTAGTTATAAAAATTTTACGCTCTATCACTCTAATTAAGCAATACATGTCTTGAGAATAGCATGAGCATTTGGAGAGTTATAAAATCTATTAGTTCCTTTGCGTTAATTAGACCAAAGAACACTGTAACCTCCCCAAAGTCAATATTCCTCTAGCTTGAAAAGGAATATGAGCAGGTAGGAGTGTGGTCCTCCAATTATTGGTGCTTGTCTCCTCCAGAGGAGGACATGGCTGAGCGTGATTCACTTTGATTTTTATGTAATAGGATTTTAATTTATCCAAATGCTCTCCAGGCATGATAAGCTCCTAGGCACTGGAAATGGGAAAAAATAAAAGAAAAAAGATAAGAACCTTATGATTTAAGGATCTTGGATTCACTTGCCATGTCTCTGCCAGGCAGAACCTGAGCACCAAGATCATACCAGGTAACTTTATGCACTTCACAAAGGGATTTATAGTGACTGCAGAGGTGCCTAAGATGACTGGCCTGCCAACATCCATCTCTCGAGGACAAACCAGCTCATGAAAAGAACGACTGGAGATACCTCTCGCTTCCCTATAATTGCATAAGCAGTTTCTGTAACAGTTTTGCAAAGTCCTTCTTGCAGAGCAGAAAACTTCTTTATATGCAAAATGCAAAACAGAACAACAAGACAACCCAAACCGGATGATGAATGCGCAAAACCTCCATTTAGTAATTTCACCCTTCCTTTGTTCTCTCATGAAAATCAAGATTAATTTCAGGGTATCTCACGTTATGAATGCTTCTTTTAGCCCTATATTTACTGGCAGGAAATTTTATTGTGTTTTCTGTAAAGGTGGATAAATTGAAGCACAGAAAAACTGCTCTTTGCCCGCACGCTCACAGGGACAGGATGAGGTAAATTACTTCTAATCATTAAACCACTTTTTATCACGCAGACTCTGAGCCAGGAATATATACGCCAGAAATATATATATATATCTCTTTCCTTTGCTAAGAGTTTATTAAAACTTCATTTAGTGACTGGACTCATCAGAGTTCTGGGCTGTCTCTTGTGGCTTATTGAATGGTGCTGGAAAAAAGAGGGAATGAAAAGTAGTGAGGACCACAAGTAAAGTATCATAAATCAGGGTTTGGTTAATTGGAGAGGAGGGGAGAGAAGAAAGAAGAGAGAGGACAGAGGAGAAAACTTCTTCGAAGTCTTGTAGGACAGGTAGACTGCATCATCCCATGAAGAAAAAATCTGGACTCTCTAGTGTTCTCGAATTGAATCAACCAAATTCCCCTTCATAACCCATCTGACTCTGTGCCCACAGAAGCAGGGGCTGAACCTCTACTGCTTTTCCACATTCCAGCAGCCCTGCTTAGTCCACTATGTCCAGATCAGGAAGGCAAGGGCAAGAGGTTTGGCCAACCAAACCTATTCTGTCAGCAGGATGGCTCTGATATTCTGTTGCCACTGTGGGGAGCAGAAAGGCAGTGAAAGCAAAACCATATCCACTTGGCAAGCAGATTCTCCACCTTCACTTCCTCCTTTTTCACAGCAGGTCAGACTTGGGCCAGCTGATCTGACAAGTGTCCCTTTCAGATACGACAAAAGCAAATTAATTCCCTCAAGTAATCTCTGTGACCGACTCATTAAGCAGACACTGTGAGCGATGCTGCTGCTTTCAAGATGCCCACAGAGTAGTGCTGGAAGCCAGAACACTTGTCATCTCTATTGATTTTGCTTTGACACCGGTCATTTCACTCAGCAAAGATCACCACCGATCTGTCCGGAAGCTTAAGTCTCCCTTTGGCATTTTTTAACCTCTCGTGAAGCCACGGTGCCTCAACTATACTGAAATATTGACTGGAAAGAGCCGTGTCAGGGCTGTCTGCCTTCGTGGTTACTGTGGAGCAGATGCGGGTCCCCGCAGAGCTCTCTCTAGAATAATACAATGTTTATTTTCTTTTCGGCAAATAAAACCATTGCATTTTAAGCTGGCTGGTGTGTTCCTCATGTATTGCTATTCTTCATTGTGTTGTTCTTTCTCCTCTTAAAAACACAAGTCAATTGGAAAACAAAAACATGGTTTGAAAACCACAATGTATCACTTTGCAACAAAAGCAACTTGAAGCACTTAGGAAATTCCAGTCAGCTTGAAAACAAACATGTTGTTTGAAACCACAATGTTGATTTTGTTAAAATAAAACAGTGTCTTGAAGTGTTTCGACTGTTCAGAATTTATTCTACACTTTTCATTTGAAACTATTTGCCTTCCACTGGATCAAAATTCTGCTTAAATGTCAGTGAGAAGAGTTACTTGTTTGAGAGGAGATAATAAAAATCTGTAATACGTGTGTGGTTGGTTGAAGCTACTGGAAATAAATAGTTATAGAATTGCTGGGCCAAATTTCCAGTGAAAAATATTCATGCTTTTAGGCAAGACATTAGACTTTAATTGCTTCAGCCAGTTGTATCTTGACCATCACCATCTTGACCTGAAAAATTGCAGCTGGCTTTTCCCCACCAGTGCAGGAAGCACCCATGGACCCATGAACAGAGCTATTTATGCTGACCAGTTGTACCTGTGAGCACTGGGATGCTGGTTCCTAATCATTCACAGTGATCAATAAGGGAACAAATGGTCTGTTGTGTTTTTATACTGCCCTGAACCCAACCAGGTTGCAACAGTGTCATGATTTAGTAGAAGTAAATTGTACCAGTCTCAAAAGCAGATGGGGCTTGAACAATGAAATAGGAAGGAAAGAACCTAAACAATTTGCTTGAAGTAAATTTTGAGATATGGAGGTAGGGATTAATATCCCCCAAACAGCTTTATCAACATTACAGGACAAGGCAGGAAGGCACAAACACAATGAGCTGCTCTCGTTGTGGCGAAGTATGGGCCCCACCAGTTCCCATATGACATTGAGAAAACCGTCTCAGCCTCTTCATCGGATAATGGACCACCCAAGCTCTGCTCTGCTCGAAGTTCAATGCAAAGTGGCTTCTCCAGCTCCAGTTTGGCAATTTCACAGCCTGCCTTCTGAGACCAGAATAATTCATTTCCACAGATGTATGCTCCTTAATGTCATTACACGCAGGCCTGTACAGTCCCTCTGGGAGAGGAGCCCATTTGTAAAGCAATATTATTCCGATGCCATGCTTTTAATTTGGAGGTTGTTATTGATAATGACTTCCTCTCAGACAGATCAAGCAGCAGCCGAGCTTTCATAGAAGTGAAAGGAGCTGCTCAAATAAAATTCGATCGTGTCACTGTGATGAGGTAAGAGGCTTTGGACAAATAAGGATCTGCATTCCATGCTCAGATTAGGAGGTTCTAGTAAATGTTTAGGCTACAAAATAAGCTGCCATTACAAATCTTTGCCCTTTGATCATCTTTTCCACCCACTCCTCCTTTTGCCACATCTCTACCATGCTATGCTGGGAAAGAATATTTGCCTGGTAACGACAAATGAATCCCACTTCTGTGATAAGAGTATTCCAGCCTAGGTACAGCAGAGTCTGCATGTAACCTCCCACCAGCTCTGTCTGGAAAAGTCAGCTATTGCTCCTCACCTAATGACTGAACAGAGATAACAGCAAACTGAATTAGCTCTCTAGAGAGCTGCCTTTAAGAGTGAAAGTCTGGGATGCAGGAATCTGAGAGACACTTTCCCCTTATATCTGACTGCTGGAGACTAATGAGGAAAAATCTCAAGTAGGGGACAATATTAATAGTAAGCAAAGGCCAGAATCTGTGAGGCAGGGTCCTGGTACCACTGAGTGCTCCTATCAGTCATAGAATCATAGAATGCCAGGTTGGAAGGGACTTCAAGGATCAACTAGTCCAACCTTCCAAGGTAAAAAAAGAGAGTTTAAATGAGCTGGCCCAGCACCCTGTCCAGCTGAGTCTTTAAACTGCCCCATGTAGGGGAATCCACCCCTTGCTGGTGTTTCAGAGGAAGCCATGCCTCATCAACATGGGGAAAAATAGTAATCCCAAATCCACCAACAGAAAGAACTTGGGTTCACTGTGCTATCTCAAAACTAAAATCCAGAAACTTCAAAGGGCAAAACTACTTAGAAAAGCTTTTTTCATCTCTGACTCTGTGTTTCCAAATCTCTAGACAGGAATTGTCTCCTCAGTGCTGCCATGCCCCTTAAAGGTCCTGCTTTGACCAAGGCCTGCTGCCAACCCAGCAAGCCTGCCTGAAGGGAGCATCACCATCTCAGGGGGGCTTCAAGGCTGCATCTCAGGCAGCTTAAAGATGTTTGGTGTACTAGAAGCTCAGCAGACAGAGCCTGCCAGCTCCTTCTCAAAGCCTCCAGTAAATGAATTAGCTGCAGGTGATAGAATGACCACATGGTGCCGTGCCTTGGAGGTGAGACTCCAGAGCAGAAGCATCCTCCTCCTTAGTCAGAAAGCTACATCTCACCTTTGGATAAGGATCCTGGAGGCCTTGGTGGCCACATTGCCATGTCCCTTTTCTATGCTTTGGAAAGCTGAGGCACACAACTTTTCTGGATTTCTTAGATATGAACACTGACTTCTTTCATCACCTGCCACAAATACACCCCTTGAAGGAAACTGGGAATCAGCTGAGGACATCTCCTCATCTCCACATAACACGGCATCATCTTAAGCTGTTAAACAGCTGCTGGGTTGCAAGAGTCACAAAAGTGGTTTCTTTATTTTTCCTCTCTGAGCTCCTTTTGAAACATACGTCCCACATCACGCGCAAGTCATTCAGCTTCAGCGTGCGCTGGTTTATAGGATACAGCGACACTTGGGCACTTCCTTCAGAGCCTCCATGAAAAAAGCAGCACTACAGCAATACCTAAAATAGCACAGCTACAGCCAATTATTAATACACAGGAGAAACGGGGAAAGATTTCCACCATGGATTTTGATGGCAGGAAACAGAACCACAAGAGACCTCATGAACTCCTTTAGTCTGTTCCTTTTTTCCTCATGGATCAGTTTGAAGTGATTATGGACAGCTTCTCAACTAACCCTTTTGCCCCTTTGTCTGAATCCTGGATTTTAAGAATGTGAGATGCTACATCATGAGCTAAAGGACCCAGCTTTTAATTGCTGGTTATCTCAGCCCACACTATCCCACCTGAATCGATCACTAGAGAAGGATAAATCCCAACATGTCCTCAGTCCAAGGGACACCAACAGTAAAATCTTAATACAAAACCATTTTTCCCCTTCTCCCCTCAAAACTGTGACTGATTTTTGACAAGTCCTTACCTGTTGCTTCCACCATTCCTTCCAGGATCACCACAATTTCAAACTCCTCCTTCTCCAGCTGGGTGCGGGACATCTCCCAGAAGGGGCTTTTCTCGTTGATCTCATGCGAGATGATAAGAGGTGACACCAGGAACAATCTGTCATCTCCAGTGTCAAATCCCACGTTGATGTCCGTTTGGTTCAAGGGGATAAACTCTCCTTCTTTGGTCTGTTTGGACTTTATCAGTTTGGCTCTAATGGATGCCTCGACAATGTGGGAATTGCGGAGGTCTCCAACCCGGAACATGAGACAGAGCTTGTCATCCCTCATGGAAATCACTGCGTTGTTAGAAAACATGAGGGTTTCAGCCCTCTTCTTTGGTTGGCTGATCTTGACAAACATGCATCCCACCATGAACGCATTGACAATGGAGCCCAGAATAGCCTGGATCAGGAGCAGGATGATGCCCTCTGGGCATTTCTCCGTTATGACCCTGTAGCCATACCCAATGGTTGTCTCAGTTTCGATAGAAAACAGAAATGCAGAAACAAATCCACTGAGATTTTCAACACAGGGGATCCAGTTGTCGTCTTCGAGGTGGTCCAGGTCTCCCCGGATATAGGCAATGAGCCACCATATGAACCCAAAAAACAACCAAGTGATGGTATAGACCATAGTGAAGACAAGAAGGTTAAAACGCCACTTGAGGTCCACCAGTGTAGTGAAGAGGTCACTAAGGTACCGATAGGTTTCTTGGACGTTTCCATGGTGCACGTTGCACTTGCCACTTTTCTCCATGTAACGCTGACGTGGCTTCTTACCTTCTGCTGATATGAGGCGGGTTCGGTCAGTGGCAATGGGGACATCATCCCGAGCCTGTTTGGGAATCTTCTTTGGCTCTCTGGATGTAACTCCGATGTCCATGTCCTGGTTCATGAAGATCCTAGAATCTCCGGCCATGGCTGGGCTGCAGGAGAACAGAGAAATAAAAGTTTCAGACAGGAGGAAAAGAGCTGAGGTGAAAGACACCACAACAGACCAGGACAATAAGCAGGGTAAATGCTAATACTACATTGACAAACTTGGCCCCCTGCCAATGGCTATAGGCTGATCTCCACTGGGGCCGGGTCTTTCCTCCTGGTATCATTTTGGGAAACACTTTAAAAGGCTTCAGCACTTGTCTCACAACAGCCACAACTGGATGTCCAATACTGATTCATAACACATTGTTTCTTCAAGCATGAACCAGCTGCCGGTCACTTTGCTTAACGTACTTATTGGAACCCCAGGAAATACAGTGATGAGCTTGGTCTAGGAGTCATGAAATAGTTAAGCCTTGTTATAGTTGTGAGTTGGGGTCTTTAGGGGGTCCTCAGATTGATTCACACCCAAAATTTGCTTGAGCTCGCAACCAGGAGCGAAGTAAAGATACATCAACATATATTTTTAGATATATTGACATGTATTTTCAGATACATCGACATATATTTTTAATGGGGATTGGAATTTTTTTGGTGCCTCAGGTTTTGGGTGCATACCAAAGGAAATCTTAGAAATGAACAGAAAACACTGAGCACCACTCTCTACCTCAATCTTACGTAAGTCTGAATTATGCATGAAGGTTTCCCTTCCAGTCAGCAGAGAAAGGCCCCTCCAGGGATCATTCTGGTTCGAGGAGTGCTGAATCACCTTCTGGAAGCACCCACCTCCTCCACAAATTCTTCTGGGAGCTTGGGCTCCAAATGTAAAATGGGCTTTTAATTTATATCTTGATTTACACAAATAAAGGTGTGAGGAATCCAGGCCCGCTGCTAATCAGATGTATCTGAAGCCACCCCTTGGCTTTGTCTAACATCACACAAAACCACTGCTTTCAGAAACATGACGGATGGCTATTAGAAACCCACTGTCCACATGCAAAACGAGATGCAAATAAACAATACAATGATTTTTGCAGGTTAAATATAACATCCCATTTACCAAGATGATTAGAAACCTCTTAAAAAAATCCACACGTGAAAAATGAGACTCTGAACACAGGGCACAGACGAAATCTCTGCCAAAGCCTAACTACGAAGCCTTGGGGATATCAAAGTTAGAGGAGCAATATTCTCCGTGCCGTTCATTCTCCACATTGTCCTCTGCAAATCCTATTAAAACCTAACTAAATCTATTACTGCTCCCTCTATCTTTAATCTTCTTATGTGTCTGTGAATGAGAAAAGGTGTAGAGATACAATTAAGAGTATCTGGGGAAAGGCAATTTTAAGACCGAGCAAAGTAGCTTCATCTTTTTGGTATTAAAAAGCACGAAGGGTGGGTGGGAAGGAAGCAGAGGCAGAGTGAATAAATGAAGCAACACATTTCTCCTTCCATTCTGCTCAAGCCAAGTCTGGTTAACAGCAAAAAATTACTCTTAGCCCTTGTATAAGTCACTATCAATCATTACTCCAACAAAGCAGCCAGAGCCTGTTGCTGGAACCATACCCGCTGGCTCTGTTCACCAGGGAGCCCGGCCATCTGTCCAAGCCACGGTCCCAAAGCTACTTCGTGCTGGTAAATCTGCCTGGTTTGAAGGGCTTGAGCCAGTGCGGCCACGGCAAGGGGGAAATAATAAGGATTGATGAGGCTGGGATGGTAGGTTGGGAGGAATCAGGTCTGCTACCCACAGTGCACATGATGTTGGAGGTGGGATAGGTAACCCCAGCACTGCGCTGCTCCCACCTCAAACAGCAACAGCAAGGATTGGGGCAGAATATTGATCACAGAATGGGTTGGGTTGGAAGGTACCTTAAATATCATTTAGTTACAATGCAGGGAGACCTCCCACTAGACCAGGTGGCTCAAAGCCCTGTCCAACGTGGTCTTGAACACATCCAGGGGATGTAGCATCCACAACTTTCCTGGGCAATCTATGCCACTGTCTCACCGCCCTCAGAGTGAAGAACTTCTTCCTAATTTCTAATCTAAACCTCACTTCCAGCTTGAAGCCATCACTCCTCACCAGATCACAGCAAGCCCTTGTAAAAAGTCCCTCCTCAGTTTTCTTGTAGGGCCCTACAAGATATTGGATGGCTACAATAAGACCTTTTCCTCAGACTAAACAGCCCTAACTCTCTCAACTCGCCCTCATAGAACAAGGGTTCTAGGTTCATGATCCTCTTCTGGACCTGCTCCAACAGGTCCATGTCCTGCATCCCTACCTCTAGGTCTGTCACTTCTGAAGGTAGGATTCTTGAGAGTGGGCTCATGGTACATTAGACAAACCTTCAGCCATTGGTCTGGCTCTTTTGGTGTCTACACACATGCAAAGCTCCTGCTAGATGCTGTCAAATTATACAGGCACGCAGTGGCTCTCACTTCACAATATGCCAAAGCATACGTCAAGCACCAGTCAGAACAATCACTCTTAGATTCACAAGTTAGATTTGAAACTGAATTTCACTGACACTGGCATTACCTGAGAGAGAACAATCAATGCCAAGACAATCTATAGTGCAAGGTTTTATGGTTTAGACTCATATCAAAGAGACCAAAAGGATCTTGCAACATATTAAAAAGAACAGAAGAGACTAACACCAATCAAAAAGCAGAAACCCTTTGAAATATCCCTCTGGTGCAGCAGGCTGGAGGGGCTGCCCTTTGATGGAAGGACGGGGGGGAACCTGCTTTAACAAAAACACTCCAGGAACCTGAAGCATTGCTTCTCTAATACTACTGATCTCTAACAACAGGTCAAGGGAAATCTTCCTGGAAACCTTCAGGAACACCTTAGAAGTGGTTCATTAAAGCAGAAGAATTCCTGCCATATATGAACTTTACTCCCTCCTAAGATTTAATCTTAAATCCTCCCACCGTAACCTAGAGCATAACCTCAGGACATGGCTATAGAAAATAACTAAGCAGATGAATCCTTGTGTTGGATTTTTTTAAGGAATCACGTTGGTTGGCCGTTTGAGTGCAGCTTTGGATGTCTGAAGACTAGCCCAGCTTTTTATTCCATATAATTTCATTATTTTTTTCTCATATTCTGAGCAAATCGCTGCTTTTCTCTCTGTCTTAACTCCCCAGCTGTAAAGTCTGTGATATGAACAATCTGCAAGACCCTAGGCACAAGAATAATTTAGGAAATTTTCTCTTTCCCTCATTATTTTAACTGCTCTGGGAAACTTAAGCACAAATGACAAGACACTCCAGAAGAAGCACTGTACCTACAGAAGGATTTAACTCCTTCATCATATAATTTACTGCCACCACTATGGAGCATACGCATCTTTTCCAGATAATGGCAATTACGTACAAGGATCTCACAGAGCTTTAGGCTCCACTTAGTAAATCACTGCTCCCTTCAGCAAAAAGATGCATGAGACAAAATTGCCTCTTATAGCCACGCACGCCGGCCTGTTTCGTTGGCATTTACCTTCTTTGGTTAAACGAGGCTGGGATAATAAAAATGTCACTTTTGTACAAAGCTGTTTTCCTCTTGGACAGGCGGCTGCAGCAGGAGACGTGAGCCAGGGCATTATCAACCTTGCAAAGAGGCTTTTTAGCCAACTTGCTGTTGCTCAGCTTCTGCCCAGACGGCAGACGAGGGACAGGCGGTGACATTTAGGGCTCTTAGATGAGCTGATGAAGAGTCAAGCCGGGGTTAGCTGAGTATCTTCAGGAGGTATTGTTTTGCAGAGCTGTCTACAAGCCCTGCCTGACAGAGCTGATGTACCTCCTGATAGCTCCAAGACATCAAGAGAGAAATTGGCTGAGGACAAGGTAGAACATGAGAAATGTGCCAGAAAGCTTTTTCCTCTGCTGACCACGGTGACTTTTTCAATTCAAATCATTGCTGATCTTGCTTAAGTAAAAATAAGTTTGGTGGGGATAAGATTTGCTTCCGGAGAGGTCTAAACTGACAGGCAGGGAGAGGTTTGAAAACATGAATTATAGGATTATAGAACCATTTGGGTCGGAAGAGAACTTTCTGATCATCACCATTAACCCAGCGCTGCCAGGGCACCACTACCCCGTGTCCCTCAGCATCACATCTCCACAGCTTTGAAACTCCTCCAGGGATCCTGGGGACTCCATCACTGCCCTGGGCTTTCTTGTCAAGTTTCCTTGTGTAAAACACTACTCTTTTTGTGTTTGTTTTTAATCTGATGTCCACATTTTCTTGCATTATGAGACTAAATGAGCAATTACTCTTGAGTAACCTGGTCTAGCGGGAGATGTCGCTGCCCATGGCATGGGGTTTGGAACTGGATGATCTTTAAAGTCCCTTCCAACACAAATCATTTTATAATTCTACGATTCTTTACTGTAACCACTCCAAACCTTCCCAAATCAGGATTCTACTTAATTCTGTCATCTCTTTTCCCAGGCAGAGTCTACTCAACAAGCAATCAATACACCAGTAAATACTAAAACCAGATCATTACTAGTTCTTTTGCTGCCCACACCACACAGAAGGGAACCTTCGTTGCTGTCCCCAGATTCTTCTGGGGCACAGATTCTGCTTTGGGCTGTGCTGCTGCCAGAGAGTGAAATTCTTAATTAACAAGATGCTAGCAACGTGAGAAAGTTGGTAGAGGAATAGAGGAAATTAAAGCAGTAGGACCCCAAGAGAATGAAAACATTGATCGCTGAGCACTGAGTGCTAGTGGAAAGAGGGAGGAAGAGGAAATATTAGGCAAAGACGAAGATCAATGGCTGTTAGATAGGTGTTGACTGACAGGAGGGGCTTTGATTTCCCCCAGGAAGACATCTCTCCCACTGTCCTTTTATTTACTGCCTGTCTATGACCGAGACGGAAGAGTCAATGCCAACACAAGAAAAAGAAAAAACAAAGCAGGCAGGTTTTGTGCAAATCGTGTCATCATTCCATTTTCTGACTTAATAAATAGAGAATGTGGTGGCTGCCTCTTAGGAAAGCGCTTGGAGATCCACAGGTGGAGGGGCTGATGCAAAAGAGTTATGCTGCTGAAAACCAGGGCAAAACATGATTAAAAAGGCAGCTGCTAACGAAGCACGATCACTTTGTGCTTGTTATGGAGCCAGGCTGATGACTGTGCCTGTCTGCTTAGAGTTCATTAGGCTCACAAATGCCGGAACAGAAGGTGTTCAGCCTTTCAAAAGAAAATACCTCCTAAGAAAATTTGGCTGGGTAAGGAGCTAATATGACACAAAGACAGACAGAGCTTATGGATATTTGCACTTTTATCTGCTAATTACCTCCCAATCTATCCTTTTCCCCAGTGATGCTGGATAATCACAGCTCTAACATCTCTGAGCCCTTTCAGTGTCAGTTGTGAGGTAGCAAAGAGCCCCCCTCACCCCATTCCCTGACTATCTAGATGTTGCACAACATTCCACACAGGCATCACGGTGCTTTAAAATCTTATGTCTTTCTTTATTAAAATCTGTGGAGCAAGAAAGTGCTTGATTAAAGATGAAAACTAGAAAACATCTTATGAGGCATAGTAATGACCCCTGTGGGCAGACTGTAACAATTTGTTACGGAACAGGGACTGAAGAACATGGAATTTCCACAACATGAGGGGTATTTGCTACCTGATCTACCAGAGTTCCAATGCATAGGGTGAATGGGAGGATAAAATCCATGTCCCTTTCAGTCAGTCACCTCATACTTCATTGAATTAAAGAAGTTGGGTGTGCAAAGTCTGTGGGCAAAGGATGAAATTGCAGTATTACGCTCTGAGGTGTTTTTCTTAATTTTGAGCAGTCCGTTGCTATTTTCTCTATCAACAGACGAAGCTTGAAAATAAACCAATTTGATCCTTCCACCTCCAAGGAAGCGGCTGTGCCTGAGGCGCTCTGCAGCCTCTCTGTCCCTGTCCTTTTACCCCAGACTCTATTTTTAGGGGGACCTTACGGCGTCATTGAAAATCTGACCGTCATCTTTCAACTGACACAAGTGAACAAAGAGACGCTTTTTATCCTGAGAAGACACTCCTGTTTCTCCTGCTTCTGGCTGTTTACACACTGAATAGGGGGGAAAGCAGAACCTCAATTGGAAGAGAAATCCTGCCCCGAGAGCACTAACGTTCCTGTGCTCCATTGTTTAGATATCTTACCATTAGATCAACTGAGAATCAGTACGGAATAACTCTCTCCCTCAAAAAAAAAAATAACCAACCACAAAAAACAAACACTGCCAGACACAATTCTGACAGATTATAGAAGATACTGGTTGCTTGGATTAGTCAGAAGGCTAGCGAGAGAAGCCAGTTTTGTTTCCAAGCTAGTTGTTGAGGGTGCAGGTGGAAGGAGCTGCGGGATCACAGAACCCCCCAAAGTTAGATGGTGAGATTTTGGGGACAGGAACAGTTTCTATCTTTTCTCAGTGGGTTCCTGGAGCTCTCAGGTCCAAACCGAATGAGTGAGCTGCCGTATAAAAGTTAGCGTGTTGCTCCCAACCAGCATGTGCTAACACAAACAGGAGGACTTCAGGCACCTTTTTGAGTGATGCGGCAGGACACTGGTAAAAAAATTGGTCATGCTTTTACCTCTCAGAGCTGTAACATCCCCCTTAGGGATATTCAATGCATTAAGCTGTCTGTCGCCTCCAAGGGCTGAACCTCATTGTCTGGAGACTACGCTGCAAAAGCTCTTTAAACCCTAAGATGACTAATATCTTAATTATAAAAGAATTTATTTTTTGACTCTAGGTGAGGATTATGGAGTCACTCCAAGCATTTCAGGGCTCACTACTGCTCCGTCTCCCCTTGCCCATTGTGTTCCAGTGATCTCCGGGAATGAGTTATTCATTTTTAATGTCCTCGCCTGTACAACACCTTTACCCTAAGAAAAGCACCTAACCCTCAGCTTCCCAAGGAGTTCCCAAGCAGTTAGACAACAGCACATCTCCAGCTTGCACCCTGGGCATAGAAACCTGGTGTTAAGCTGATCTACTATTCCACCCCGCTTCTCCTCCTGCCTTCTGAGCTCCTGATCCTTTCCAACTGGAGGAGAAGTGAACTGGAAACCCGAATAAAATCAGGTAACTCACTTGCTAAGAGCGGCTCTGCATCAGTCTTGTGCGCTTCGGGGATGCTGGACGGCGGCAGGACTGAGAGGTAGGTAAAGCAGCTGCTGGCAAAGTGTCCGGTCCATGCCATCACCAGGGAGCTGGGGTCGTCTTCTGGTCCTTGGGCTGCCTCCTTCCTTCTTCCCTCTGCCTGCTCTTAGCAAACATCGATGTGGCGCTGGAGCTTGAACCGCACCCGCCCTGTCCCTGCCTCTGCCTCTCCCTGATCCCCCTGCTCTGCCAGGGATGCTCCAGAGCCTCACCCTCCAGGCTGGCAGAGCTACTTTCCCGTGTCCAGCCCCTGCATTCCTGGTGGGCTGAGGCTTTTGGAGGCAGAGGAGAGGTCAGCATGTGCGGGGAGCAGAGCAGGGCAGGCTGGCGGGAGGGGACAGCCCGGCGGGGAGGGGTTTGAGCCGCTGCCGTGCACAGAAAGGGCTGGGTCGGGAGGGGGAAAGAGGCGTGCTCGGTGCCCTGAGATAATACCAGGCTCCGAGCCTCTCTTCCCCTCTCCTCCCCACCAGCTTTGCCCTCCCTGCCAGTCCCCAAAGCTCTGTGGGTTTGCTTCTCCTCCCAGCGGCAGCTTCTCCCCTCGCCTGGGTTCTCCCTTCAGGTTTGGGTTTGGTTTAGGGCTGGGAGCTGCGGCGTTCTTGGTTTCTAATCACCCCGAGAGAAAGCAGCTCCGAAATAAATCAATCATAATTACAAAAGAAAGAGGAGAGGGAGGATGCAGACGCTGCACATTGAGCACTTGTGCACAGCGGCATCGCTGGCAGCAGGGAAACTCCTCCAGGAATTGGGGGCAAAGTGGGGAGAAGGGGGCACAGGGGGATTCCCTTCCCTTGCCAACCATCAAGCTGCTGAAATGGTGTTTGCTGACCGGGTTGTGGTGTTTGCCTCTGATCCCAGTCCCAGGGAACGCCCTTAAAGCTCTTCAGTGCTTTTTTTCTTCTTCTTTTTTTTTTTTTTTCCCCTCTTTTAATATTAATCATTGATAATACCACCCTGCCTCCCCAGCTTAGTAAAATATTTCCTCTTCGGAAAAGCAAATGTCAAGCCAGCTGCGTGTATGAGATAGATCTGCCTGGTGACTGCGTGTTACCTTCGCTGCCCTGGTCCCCTAATCCTGTCTCCTTGTCCTCTCTAATTCCTTATTCCAGCACCACACACATTGCAGCCCATCAGAAAGGCTTTCACGCAAGATTTTCTGGTCAGGAAAAGAGAACGTGAAATGCAAACTCTGTACAGGAATGCGTCCGGACTACTGGAAGTTGAAAGCTGCTTTTCCCATCTTCTGCATTGAATGATTTTCAATTTTTCTGTATTTTTTTTTAAAGCTACACTGTTGCTAATTAAATACTGCCAGCATTAGAATTTTTATTTTACCGTATGGACATTTTGCAACTTATTATTTGCATTCTTGTTTTGAAACAGGAGAAAAATTGAACTAGCAGAACTTCTGTAGATCAGAAAATCTGATTCTGAACCAGTCTGGGATATGTAACACCTGATTACGGAGATGAGGCTGGAAAAATTCAAAGACAGGCTAAGGGAAGGGAAATAACCACAGCTTCGAATATCATTAATAATCATATTGCACAGTGGACATCTCTATACACGTGCCACCTTTTAACAGTGTTTTTGGTCTCCGATGCTCACATAGAGGTTGGACCTGGCCAACTGGGGTAGGAATCTGGATCCAGCCCAAGGACTTAGGCCATTAAAAATGAATTTTGCAGATGTAATTTTGCTTTTCCACTTGTTGCTAGTTTACATTTCCCCCTTCACCACAGTATGGGCAATGAGACCAGATTAGCCACTTTGGCTCCCGTTCCTCGGGCATTAAAACCACATCCAGGCTGCAAAGAGCACGCACGATGGAATCCAAATCAGCAGCAAAACTACTTCCAGTGAGAGTAAAAGGCACCGTAATAAACTGTTGATTAAATCCTGTGAAATGATGGTAGATCTTCTGCCTGCTCATAACTGTTAACAATGTTCCTTTTACCAGTATTTATTTTACTTTTAGCACTATGACACATGAAATACTCTTATAAAAGTGCTGTTTGGGGAGTACATTAGCAGTTTGGGTTGGTTGAGGTTTTTTTTAATAAGCATTCGAACTTACTTAAAAAGTCCTTAGCAGTAATTCATACAGCACGAGAGGCAGTCTCCCCTAAAATCATTAAATTGGCTTTCAGAGCAGGTTAAGGATGTTGCGTCACCAGCGCTGGGGACGGTGTCACCTTCATAAAGGCATCAGCTCTGCCGCTTCTTCCATTTAATCTCTTTTAATAAGATTTAGAATGAATTTTTGTGCTAGGAAAAGCTTCGCAGCCAGCAGCCCTGGAGGAATGGAGTCTCTGCAAGTCTGCAAAGCCAGGGTGACATGGTCAGCGTCAAGAGACATCTGCCTTCCCACCTGCCATACCTGTCCTGTCCAGTCCATCCAACTATGGACCCTTCCGTGGTGACCAGTTGCCCACCTTGTGCTTCACCATCTCACTGCTGCCATGCGAACAACTGACACCGTGTTTCGTGCAATCTCAATAAAACCCATTTCCAGCGTTTGAGCAGAGCCCTGTTTCTCCAGCCACGAGGGGAACTCTGCTGACAGGCACTGCCATCTGCTGGCACTGCGTCCTTCCACCCATTGCCCTGCAAACCCTGACAAAAGTGGGGTGCAGGGAGGGTTTAAAGGTGAATTTGGATTTTCACAGCACCCACTGAGCTGGGAGGCTGCAGAGCCGTGGATCCTCAACGTCTCACATGTGCTATTCAGGTGGAAAAAAAGAGACCTCTGCCCTAATGACATCTGTCAGTTCGTGAGCAGGCACAAAATTTTGATGCTCTTCTTCCTTTGACAAGGCTCTGTCAATCCCTTCTAGAATCCAGAATGGTTTGGGTGGGAAGGGACCCTCCAAGGTCACCTAGTCCAACCCCCTGCAGGGAGCAGGGCCATCTGCAACTAGAGCAGGTTGCTCAGAGCCCCAACAACCTCCCCTGCAATGGGGACAGGGATGGGGCAGTGACCACCTCTCGGGGCAACCTGGGCCAGGCTCTCCCCACCCTCAGCACCAACAATTTCTCCCTTGTCTCCAGTCTAAATCTCCCTCTTTGAGTTTAAACCCATCCCCCCTTGTCCTGTCCCAACAGGCCCTGCTCCAAAGTCTGTCCCCATCTTTCTGTCAGGCCCCTTGAGATACTGAAAAGCCTCAAGAAGCCCTGGAGCCTTATCTTCTCCAGGCTGAACAACCCCAAATGCAATCACGCAGCACTGTGCTCACACCTCTGGCCAGCTGTCAGCCCAGAGGAGAGTGTTGGATTGTGGCACTTATCTGCAGATGCCGCCCAGCACAGGCCCCAAGTGCATTTGTATGCTGTGGTTGCTGCCTGTCAAAGTACCTGATGCACCAGAAACATCACAAAGCACAGAGGAGAGAGCACTTGAGAGGGACATGCTTCAATCAACATTAAAGACCTTTTAGGAGCCTTTTGTTTAATCACGAGAGAGGAAGGACCTTTTGAGAGTTCCATATGAGTCCACACATCGTGGTAGACTTCTGCTTCCTTGTTACTACGCCACATTGCACGTATCATTTCAATAGACACCTTCAAATTCATCCTGATAAAAGAAAACCAGACATGAAAACAGTTCTTCAGCAGGAAACTACACATCAGTGAGTCAGCCACATCAATGTGTCCTTGTTAAAGTCATTAAAAGGTTTGTCAATGGCCTCACAAGTTTGTATCAGCTTCCTGCAAAAGGGCAGATTTTTGATGTGAGAATGGGATGAACGGGCTAATTCCAGGAGTGTGTAGATACAAATTTCTCTTCAGTGTAACACCTTGATGTTCCTGGAAGTGTTCACAAGCTCTTACAGCTGTGCCTCACCATTTAAAGGGTGGACAGGATGACTGACAGGGGTGAAATTATGGCAAAGGCACAATGCTTGGCTCCTAGATTTGCAAACAGAACAATGAAAACATAGAATTGGAAGGGACCTTAAAGATCATCTTGCCCAAATCCCCTGCAGTGAGCAGGGAGATCCTCAACTAGAGCAGGTTGCTCAGAGCCCCTGATGGTTAAGCCTGACCTTGGGTATCTCCAGGGATGGGGCCTCCACTACCACCCTGGGCCACCTGTTCAAATGTGGGAGAATGAACTTGAACCTCGTTTTGGTTCAACTAAAGAGCTCTCTGAGAACATTACATATATAAAAAGCTAAAAGAAAATTTTGGATGTTTGCTGCTTCCTGTAGAATGCAGGAGGGCAGGCAGATTTTTGAGCTTTCATGAACTAAATGGAAAGCAACCTGTATTTCCCTGAGGTTTTGCTGCACATAAATGAGCCACTCCTGGATGAGTCCATGACATTTATTACCCAAAGGGACAGTCTTCAATCAGAGCACCAGGGACAGAATCTGCAGCTTGCTCTGAAATCTTGGAGGCTGTCTTGGGCTTTGCATGTACTGAGAGGAGAGGGAGCAATAAGCGGCTTCAGGAAGCACCTTAATTGGTTATATAGTTTGATCTTTGGAAGGAGGGATGACTCTTCCTGTTTGTCAACCATTAACCTATCATCCCACCAGAAGAAAACAGAGTTGTAAGAGCCAGTGCTGGAAACAGCTTCTAAGATCATCTCACCCACCTCCACTCTTCTCTCTGATGCACTCCACTGAACGGGAGTTGAGCTTTCAAGTAAAGCTCTGAGAACCTAGATGTGATGACAGTCACCCACTGTCTCGACTTCCCTTTGTGTTTTGGGACTGATTCAAACCCCAATCTCAAAGCAAAACTTGGGAAGCAGGAACAGAGGCAGACAAGGGGAAAGAAAAGTTCCTGCAAGAAACCCAAACTCCCCTGCCTCTGTGAAGTGTGTGTGGAGGAGTCTGCAGGAGAAATCTCAAGTCTTCCCTTTGATATGATAATGAGGAGCTAATGCTAACCCAGGGAAGGAGACAGCTCTTCTCACAGCAATGTGGGGCGATCTTCTAGCCAATACACATCCCCAGCCATTGCCATCTTTGAACTTCTGGGTTGCGCACAAGTGGGTTAGTCCAGTTCTTAGTGAACCACTGTGATAATTAACACTAATTCAGCTCTTGTTTTGCAGGGGCAGCAGCAGAACCGCAGGCTCGAAGGGCATCGAGACTAAACCTACTACTGCGGCTTGTGGTAGCCACAGGGTTAGAAAACACTGGCGAGGGGCAATCTCTGGTGAGATCTCTGACAAAAGCAAATCCCTTGGTTCTTTCAGGTGGGAGTCTTGGTGCATTAGCTTCGCTCCTGAAGATGCTTGCAAAGAGGAATGGATACATGAGAGTGTCATCAGAAGATACAGTCTGTTTCTCAATCTCAGTCAGTCTGTACCCCCTTCACTGATAAAGGATCTCACCTCTAGCTTGTGATTTTCCCAGCAATGGTAAGAGATGGACAAGAGGTAGAAGCCGATGACTCCTTTCTTTAACCATAAGGGATCTACAAATTAGTCGATTCTGAGGGATCCCATCCATGTCTTTGCATGAGAGTGTGACAGACCAAATTCTGCCTTTGGGCACCAGCGTAAACACTTGAAGTCCTGGTTTGTCACCCTCTGTGAGACAATCATCCACTGAGCATCACAAATCAATACAATGTAGAATCACAGAATCCCAGACTGGTTTGGGTTGGAATGGATTTTTCCAACTCATCTAGTCCAACTCCCTGCAGGGAGCAGGGCCATCTGCAACTAGAGCAGGTTGCTCAGAGCTCCCAACAACCTCCCCTACAATGGGGACAGGGATGGGGCAGCCACCACCTCTCGGGGCAACCTGGACCAGGCTCTCCCCACCCTCAGCACCAACAATTTCTCCCTTCTCTCCACTCTCAATCTCTCTCTTGTAGTTTCAAACCATGCCCCCTTGTCCTGTCCCAACAGGCCCTGCTCCAAAGTCTGTCCCCATCTTTCTGCCAGGCCCCTTCAAGCCCTGCAAGGCCCCGAGAAGGTCTCCCTGGAGCCTTCTCCAGGCTGAACAAGCCCAACATTAACCAGTCACTTCCAGCAATTCAGCATGCCAAGTTTAACTGGCCTATGTTAATACTATTTGTCATCCACTCCTCAGAATTAGAAGCATCACAGCATTTGTTACAGCAGGTCCCACATAATAATACCTGGGTAATTCACCCTTGGTTTCTCTATTTCATGTAGTGTTGGCTATGGTGAAGCCCAGAGCCTTATCCTTTAGGTTCTGACTGATATCACAAGGGATTTAAAGCTTCAGTCATGGTGAACCATGATTTGAACTGGAGATCTAAAGAGGATCCCCTCTGCAATTAAATGTTATTCTTTTACATGCACCAGAACTTGAAACCAATTTCCGAGATGCATCTTTCTACAACAACTTCTAGGGAGTCTTTAAGAACAAACTCAATTGTTCCTTTCTTCCCCAAAGTGTTTATGCCCAGTAATCTGAACGAACTAATTACATTCAAGACCTATGACAGTTTATTAGAAAAAAAACCCCAGTAACATCTCGGAAACTTCTGAGCTCTTGGATTTCCCCATCATTTTCTAACATTACGAAGATTTTCAGCAGCTTTTCAGTCATTTGGGAGCTGAGGAGAACCATTTATAGAATTTCTCCCCCCCCTAGACCTTGCAGCAGCATTCAATATTTATAAGGAATTCCCTGCTTCGGTAGCAACAACTGACAATTCTGAAAAATAAGCACACTATAAACCACGTTAATATTTTAACACTGCCAAAGATTGCTAGTGGAAGATATTTCCAGCTCTTGCCTGACTGGTTGATATTTAGTTCAAGCTAATAAATGACAAAAGGAAACCTATCTAGGAGGAAAAGGGGAGGGTGCACGGGAACTCGCAGCAGCTACACTAAAAGATTTTTCTGTGTTTATGCAATAAATCAGCAGCAGGATGAGGAAAAGAAGCAGCCTTATGGTTTCTACTCCAGCCACTTATCCAGGGAACCACGGTGTCTGTAGTACGCCCTCAGATATTGCTAAGGGATTCTGGAGTACATGAATCAAACCTTTCCCCATTCTTCCAATAAAACCCGCAAATAAAAAGTGGAGATTGTGCTGAATCTGGGTTTTTGCAGAGAAAACCTGCGAGTGGCTCATGTTTAAAGATACAGCAGAGAGGAAAGATAAATCTCAATACCGCTGTAATAAAGTGTCTTTTTATGAGGGCTCCTGTTGCTGCCTGACAATGCTGGAGCTCGTCCAGATCTGTTTACAGTGCCAGCATGTCTGTGTCCCCGACTCCTGCCGCATCTGTACATTTTGTTCTGGGCATATTTGTAGCTATGGAGCCAGCTGACCTTGAAACTCCCGTCAGAGGGAACAAAAATAATATATAAAAAAAATAAAAATCAGCAGCCAGCAAGCCTACCACCCCACCATGTATTTCAGTTATTATCGAAAGATTTTTCCCCTCCGTTAGGTTCGCACAGGGACGAGGTTCAATAACACTGAAAATGTTCTTATTGTCCCTAGAGAAGTTTGTTCAGAGGAAAGCCAAAGGAAATTAAAGACCTATCAAGCAATCCCTTGATACTGGTTCATAAATATGAAACTGCTAAAGCACTAAGGACAAAATGTGCTAAAGCTCTTTGACTTGGGTCCTTCTGTTCCTGTCGCCCCTGTATTCCCTACCCTGTGAGGACATGGGGTGGCTTCCCTCTTGGGTTCTTGCCAGATCCCATCCCATTAAGCAGGGCTGACATGCCTGGAATACAAACTGGAACCCTTAATTTGGAGACCTTCTTTAAGGTCCCATCCTTCAGAAGAACAACTAAATGAGTTTTGCTGTGACCTACTTTACAGCTGCATGAAACTATGATGCAGCTCAGTGAGAAGGAACATTTCAAGGGCTAACCAAGACTAACTGGGTCCACTCCTCAAACTTGTCTGCAAATACACCAAATTCAATGACTAGACTAGGTTGGACCCAGGTAGGTTGGACTAAATGATCCTGGAGATGCCTTCCTACCCGGTATTCTATGATTCTATGACTACCACGCTCACCACAGGGCTCCCTTACATGTCATGATTTGCACAGCAACAGCTCACTGAAGTTCCAGCAAAACTCTTGGGTTTACCCTGGGGACATTCAGTGAAGTATTCCTTTCTGGCTGGATTTGCCCTGGGCTTATTCCTTTACCGCTCAGTGCACCAACCCCAAATTTCAGCTCTGTCTACTGCTAAAATTGTACAAGAGATGATGCTTCAGCCAAATGGAGGAATTTTACTCTTCCCTTAGCTATGAAACTTGTCCAGTGTTTGATGTATCCGAGCCTGAGACTAAGGAAATCAGTGTAATCTCAGCCCATTATAAAATTTTCCCAGCGTGTGATATAACTCAGATGACTCCGCAGACATCAGGAATTATTGACTAGATTTCCCAGAATGTACCAGCCTAAATGAGGCATAACATCAGAATTGTAGACATGTCAAAAAGCGTAAAAATGACTTTTCCCAGGAAATACGATGCCATATGGACGCGGTTTTTGTTCTGGTGAGGCTTCTTTCCATTCCCTGGGCTTGTCTATGTCGTAACGTTTTCTAGCGAGATGACTGGGTTATGTCACCCCAGCGCTGAACTTGCCGTGGGGCTGTGGTGTCTCCACCCTAATGACACCACTGGAACCTGCAGACTCAGAACTGTCCTGAATTGATTCACTCCCGCTGACAGTTCGCGTACACCTCGTCAGACAATAAATTGAATTGCCAGAAAGGCAACGATCGTTGCTTCGGGTGATTTATCCAGGACTGATTCAGCACTCTGAGCCAATGCCAAGAGAATTCCCACATGTACCTAAACCAGATGTTCTCAGCAGAACTCTGTTAAAGCTGAGATAAAGCTACGAAAGCCAACAGACGTGTGGTGCTGCTATCACCCTTATTTCAACTCAGAACTATGCTCCCCTTCTGCGTCAGCCCCATCCCTGAAAAATCAGCAAGACAACCACAGCTGGATAACAAAGTCTAACTTCTCTAATTCCACCTGTTTGCTGTGTAAAATTTTGGCACGGAAGAAAAGGTTGACTCATGTTTTCATTGTTATTGATGACACTGGCCCTAATTTAAATAGGGAGATGGAACTTTGTGGTGTTCAGGCTGGTATGGCGTGAAAATGTTGTCAGAAAACGCAAACAGAAGGCCAAAGCTTCACCTTCCTCGCCTGTATTTCAACTTTTTAAGGGATTTTTCTCCTCCTACATAGAACCAGCATCATCTCAGCAGTCCCTGCACAGGCCAGTAGAGGGGAGTGGGCAGCCGCAGTGGTTCTTTGCTCTCCTGACCACATGCCAGTTTTAAGTACTTTAGCCATATATGAGGGTTATCTATGATGGAGACCTGGCTATAAACCGACCTCCTCTTCAGAAAGCGCCTCATGGCTCTGTGGAACTAGATAAGACAAAACCACAGAGTAATGGGGAAACTTCAGCCCAAAGACACTTCAGGATATGAACACGTTGTGAGAGGAAGGACAGAGGACTGTCTTCAGCTACCTAATGTAGTCATTGAATCTGTCACAGCATTGTCAGGTCAAGAGAGATCATAGAATTACAGAACGGTTTGAGTTGGAAAGGACCTTAAAGTTCATCTTGTTCTAGCCCCCCTGCCATGGGCAGGGACACCTCCAACTAGACCAGGTTGCTCAAAGCTCCGTCCAACCTGACCTTGAACACATCCAGGGATGGAGCCATCCACAGATCCATGCATCCATGCAACCTGGGCCAGGGTCTCACCACCCTCAGAGTGAAGAATTTCTCCCTAATTTCTAATCGAAAACTCCCCTCTTCCAGTTTGAAGACATCACTCCTTGTCCTACCACTACAAGCCCTTCTGAAGTCCCTCCCCAGCTTTCTTCTTAGGTCACCTTAAGACACTGAAAGGCCGTAAGAAGGTGTCCTGGAAGCCTTCTCTTCCACAAGCTCAACAACCTCAACTCTCTCAGCCTGGCCTCACAGCAGAGGGGTTGCAGCTCCAGACGAGGAGACAACCTCATCCAGAGCTGGCTAAATTCCTGCTTCCTATTCCAGCACTAAGGTAGATGCTCCCAAACCAGCTGCCTCTTGAAGGAAGCTGAGTATCACCCAGGGCAACTTGTCCAAACCTTCACTGGGAACAGCCCAGCCGGAGCTGTTCCCCTCAGAGACCATATATTTTCCAGCCTGCGTATGAAGCCTCACACACATGAGAACACACCGCTGCCCATTTTGCATTGCTCACACAAAGCTAGCAGGCTGTGGTTGATACTCCAGGCTGCTTTCTACTGCTCAGTGTGGGAACAGCTCTCTGTTATCAAGCCTGTTGCTACAGTCCTCCTGAGTGACTCGTTTCGATGGGTTCACTCATCTGTAACACAGTCACTCTTTACGTGACTATTTCTAACGTTCTGACCTTCAAAAGCAAAGCCCAAGGTTTTTGTATGACCGTCCAGTAGATTGACTTCTGCTAAGAGAGCACGTAGGCAAAGCACCAGCAAGTCTTTGCTAGGGGAAAAGAACCCAGGATGCTTCATATTTTTTTTCTTCTGCTGACAGCAATCACACACAAAATCAACAGTGACTTTTATGGGTCCCATATGAGGGTATCAGCCCTTGGAGTTACAACCAACTCTGTAAGTCCTGGCAATAAAGGATCAGCAGTGGCTTTACTATAGAGAGGGCAGGAGCTGCAGCGACTCTAGTTCCCATCAGCACTGCTACATGACATAGATGCTCCTCAGAAGTACAAACTTAGCTCCTGAATCCATCTCTCCCTGTAGAAGCATTGCCTAAATTTCACAAGGCCAGGCTCCATGGGACTGTGAACTAAGCTCAGACAACAACCAGCAATAACCCTTTTCCCAGGGAAAGAACAGAACAAAGAGCATAATACATGTGAAGAGGATGTGCTGATTTCTTTGCTACCCTGTCCTATGTCTGTGCTACCTCTGGGACTGTATTCCTGCCCTTGGGAAGCAACTGAATAAACAATCCCTTCACACGATGTGCTCCCTTCCTTACTCGGCCTAACCCCGTGGGCTCCATCTAGCCCAGTAGTTGCAAAGAGAACTCAGCAGAGCTCTGATTTTTTTTTAAGCACTACGCTTTCAGCTTGCTTTATGACTCCCATGAGATATCAATACCCGACTTCAGTGGATCAGGATATCAACCCAGGCTTTCTACCTTGCTTTGCTTTCCTTAGCCCCGGTTGTCATCTCTGAAAAACACACTGATGGCTGCTTCCAGTATCTTTCTCTCACTCCCCTGCATTCCGAAAGAGAGGGTGAGTTTCATTTATTAATGCTGATAGAGCCTGTGGAGACCTGCAGATAAAAAGACTCAATGCGAAGCTGAATATAATGTTCTACTGTATGCTTTACTGTATCTTTTCAAAGCACCTACTGACATTGCTAGGCAACTGGGACATTGTCCAAAATAAAACCAGTAACAACGATCAAACAAACAAGATCTGAGACCAGCAGTTTATAAAACGCAGCTGAGGACTGTCAGGTAAACAGACAACAGATGGAATGAATTCCGAAAGCTGGAATGAAGAGGATAAAATAGTCAATTGTCCATTAACCTAAGAAGTAACCTTAGAGCTACATCACAAGAGGGACATGACCACCATCCAGAAGGTCCTGCCTCAGAGTACACCAGATGTGTGGTAGGATTAGGGAGCTTCTGAGGAGCAGCAAGATCTTTGGGAGCTTTTGAGGAGCAGCAAGCAAGTAAGTTGAGTTGTCAAGGGACCTTAAAGAATAGCAGTACAAGAGACAGCGCGAAGAATAATGGTGTTGTATCTATATAGAAATCTTCCCTTCTTCATCTGTAAAGTACAAAGAGTGGAAAAACCGAGGCACAGACAAAAACCTAACATATTTAGATCTCCAGAGCCATGTTCTCTGTCCTCCAGAACCAAAGTTCACACTCTATCCTACAGAAACTGTATTTTACTGGTGATATTTAACATAGCCAGTAAGTCCAGTATACCCTAATCTGCTTATTCCTGTTCATGTAGCTGCTCTCTGGGCAGGTGGAGGCAGTTCCCAGGCAGATACACAGCGTGTGTCACCCTGTCTTATCAAACCATCAGGTACAACCTGATATGACATGCTCGAGGAAAAGCCTTTGGCTAGAAACATCTGTGCTCACAGCAAACCTGGACGTGATGGCCTCAGGGGCTCTCAGAGGTTGATGTAAGGGACAACACCTCAAGGCTGAGTGTTGTAGAAAAATCTCATGCCCTTGAGAACAACTTAAACTTCCATAAACACCTTCTCAGAGCGTACAGAAGCGCTTTTATTTGGAAAGCAGTGAGAGAGGAGACACGCAGAGGATGAAATGAGGTGTGATCCCATTTTAAGGTTTCCTACCATATGATCAATCGCAGCTCCAAGAAAACCTTGGTGGAGCAGCATGTGTACCTGAGACATCTGTGCTCCTTCTTCCACCAAATTAATAACTGTTGTCACTTGAGTTGCAGCCACTTTTAAAACCATCATGTATAACAGAGGGTGAAGAGCTCTAATGTCTAATACAGAAGCCTGACGCCACCAGACAAACCTGATTGAAAAATCTATAAACTTCATCAGGTGTTAACTGGTGACACTGGCTGCTCAATGACTCCAAACATTCTGACACAGCGTTTTGAACGTCTATTTTCCTAGCTTCAAGCAGAAAAAGAGATTTAAGACCCCCCGAGTCAGATGCCAGTGTCATTGTGGAGCAATCATTCATGTTTTCGTGGCAGATGGCTTTGCATAGGAGTGCCGAAGGGAAGGGGCAAGGTGACGAGGACACAGCTGCCAGCCTGGTGCTTTCCATCAATACTAGTCCTATCTTAACTTTTTAAAAGGAGGTGTCAGTGATTAGAAAACAGGAAGGGTCTCACAACTCAACATCCCTTGCTGTATTCTGCACGGGTGATTCCACACCTGGAACCCAGCAGAGGACTCCTTGGAGGAGCTGGTAACGTTGCCCTGCTCCGCGTCCAGCACCGTGCTGGCAGGATTGTGCTGCAGCAGCCAGCCAGCCTGTGCTCAGCACCCAGCTTACTACAACCAGGAAGGAGAGAAGTGTCTTTGTTGCAGTCCACCCATGCCCTACATATTCAGGGGAAGTAAAGACTTCTCCAGCACTAACCCCCCCTGTCAAGCAGCTGAATTACAAAAGTAAGGAGCTTTACTGCTTCCAGTGAGAAGTTGGCATCATTTCCTCCGGGAGCAGAGTTGCATAAACCCGCTTTCCCCACGTGGCACCATCAACAGAGGTTCTACCCTGTGGGCTTGCCAGGGGGCCACTTTTTCAGGAAATCTTTATGGGAGCTACACAGTTCTAAGCACAACAACTTTAAGACAGTGCTAAATTCTTCTCACCGATGCTCTGCGCTTTCTGAATCATAGAACATTAGGGGTTGAAAGCGACCTCTAGAGATCACCTAGTCCAAACCCCTGTCAAAGCAGGATCACACAGGAATGAAAAGTCACAGAAAAATTGTGTGAATGTGAAGACACAAACCAACTCATCACCAGGCAGCAAAGTTTCTCATGCCATGAAGCCACAACTGCTGTTTTCTCCCCTCCCAAGCCCACCTGCACTGCTCTGGAAAGAAGAAGGTAGATGCCACTAGACCTCTGTTGCTGTTCAGCTGCTGACTGTGACTTCAAGGAGTTAGACAACACAGGTCTGGGTTTCCATAAGCACAGCTTTGTTCTTGAATAGCCTATGCATTTAAATTTTGTCATTAGAGTTAGCAGAGGAGGCCAAGGGCTTCAGCTATCTACTGTCTAAGAATAAAGGTGGCCTGGAATGATTAGGAACATCTCACTTTCATTAGCAGCAATGCTTGAAGGTGCTGGAAGGGATGAGGAGGTATAATCAACCTCAGAGATACTGTTCTTCCACCTCACACACTTGTTGTCCTAGAGATTTACACTTTCTTCAAGCCTACCTGCATGAGTGTCTCTCACCATCCACCACCCCAGCACCGCCTGGTTGAACCACCATCCCTAGAGGGCTTCAAAAAACATATGGATATGGTGCTTCAGTACAATGTTTAACAGTCATGATAACGTTGGATAGACGGTTGGACCTGATCATCTCAAAAGTCATTTCCAACCTTAACGATTCTATGATTCTATATATTTAAGGAACGGTGATGCTCCCTGCTAAGAGGAGCAAACCCCGTATTTTTCTTGGTTCTGATGGTGCTTGTTCACAAAAAAAGAGAACATTTTGGGAGTGAATCACAACCGTAGACACATCAGAGTGAATATTCAGTCTCCTGTCACTGCTATATTTATTACTATATATCTAGGATACGCTCAGCATTTTACTCATACAAAATGAGACATAACTGGAAGGACAGAATTATCTCTTCTGGGACTCGGAATAAACTCGCAGTGGATTTCAAATCCCTCCCCATGGTAAGTGCAAAGTAAATAAAGCACTGGGAAGCTGCCAGCCGAGCTACATGGAGGTTAATGAATAAACAACTGCCTGCGGTACCAACTTGCCTGCTATGCTTAAAATATATATCTGTGATTACATCTTTGGGAGACCTCCTCTTCTATAAATAACCATTCCAAAAGATAAAGGCTTTAAATCTTGTTTTCCTTTGACAAAAGGGAGATTATCAACGTGGACGCAGAAAAAATTGCTATTAGGCAAACAGGCTTTTCAGGGGGGACTTTGCTTTTTATAGAAAACGTCGACTTCCTTGTGGAAAGACGACTGAAAAACGAAGAAAGAATTGCAAATACAACAAAGGATGTTCTGAAAATGTTAGCTCAGCCACACCTTGTTAATCCCCATTTTTTCTTGATGGGGGATGCTCTCAAAGCGCAAATCTCCAGGAAAAGAGGAGATTGTTGCAAATTAGGAGGGCTGCTGACACACCAAGATCACATAGGAAAATGGGACTTAATTACTCGGTTATGGGAAACGTTATAAATAATGTCAAGAACATCAAATAATCAATTTAGCAAACACAATAACCTAGATTTCTAAGAACGTCGTGAGTGATTTTGGGCGTCCAACACGAGACACAACAGCAAGAAGTCATTTTGCTGTGTATTTTGTGGGAATCTCTGTGTTCAAGGCATCTCAGAGCACCTAGGAGTCATTTGTCACTTGTGAAAATCTAGGTCATTTACTCCCTTCCTCCTGCTCTGCTTTTTTTTTTTTTTTCTTGCTAAATATAGAAAGAATTTTCTGGCTTCAGATGGAATAAAGTGCTTAATTACACTTTCCTAAAAACCTGCAATTGAAATTCACTTGGGGAGTGTCTGAAAGTCATTCTCTTTTTTAAATAGTATTTAATTCTGGAAAGCTCTTCTTTAAATAATATTTCATTCTGGAAAGCTATTGTATTTAAAAATAATATTACGTTCTGGAAAACTATTAGTTTTTAGTAGCATTTAATTTTGAAAACTATTAATTTTTAATAGTGTGTCATTCTGGAAAACTATTAATTTTTAATAGTATTTAATTTTGAAAACTATTATTTTTTAATAGTATGTAATTCTGGAAAACTATTATTTTTTAAATAGCATTTCATTCTGGAAAGCTATTATTTTTTTAATGTTTCATTTTAGAAAGCTGTTTTTTATAGCATTTCATTCTGGAAAGCTATTATTTTTTTAATGTTTCATTTTAGAAAGCTGTTTTTTATAGCATTTCATTCTGGAAAGCTATTGTTTTTTAATAATATTTCATTCTAGAAAACTATTTTTTAATATTATTTCATTCTGGAAAGCTAATTTTTTGAAGAATATTTTATTCTGGAAAGCTTTTCTTTCATAATATTCTTTTGACACATCAGAGAGGAAGAAAGGAAGAAAGCCCATTTGCTTTTCATTTCTCAGGTTGGAGGATAATATTTAACAGAAGTAAATCCCTTTAAGGGCTCAGCTATTCTCTTTGAAGCTAGTGGGGAAAAAACACATCCCATTGAGTTGCAGCACAGGAGAAGGAGCTCGCTGCTTTGAAAAATGACGTTCAACAACCCTGTTGTGTGATGCAAGGAAATTAATTTGTGTCATCCTGAACTGCCGATAGGTGAAAAGGATTCCTGCGTGTAGGCACAATGGAAAACCATCCAGATTATTTCAGGATACGTCACATCAATTAGCTCATGGTAAAGGAAGCTGGAGCAATTCCATCATCAGTTCCTGGTGCTTTTGTATGTGCTGGCGTTACCAACAGTGTACCTGCCACACAGGAGATGATTAACAGACGGCTTAAAGAGCTTTGGAGATGAAACAACCCTGTTTGGGTATTATCAAATTTATTATTGATGGAGTTATTAAAACAGTGGTTGACTAATAACAGAGCTTAA
Organism: Todus mexicanus; assembly: GCA_013389965.1. NCBI lineage: Eukaryota > Metazoa > Chordata > Aves > Coraciiformes > Todidae > Todus > Todus mexicanus. The sequence goes on along the minus strand of WEIS01078335.1, from coordinate 78,387 downwards.
TTCCTCTTCTCGGTGCTTTTTGTCTTCAGAAGACTCTGGGGCAAGTCACAAAGATTCTGTTGAAGAGATCTGGTTGTACTCAAGCATTCAAGAACTTTTTTGTATCATACAAAACCTGTTCCTAAACTCTTCTAAGAACCAGAAGATCCTGCCTGCAGGGTATCCGCCACCTCCCCCTGGTAGCTGGCTAGATGTACTGGGTTCTTGTATGTCACCGAAAGGTTTGGGTTGGAAGGGACCTTACAGATCATCTCATTCCAACTCCTCTGCCATGAGCAGGGACACCTCCCACTAGAGCAGGTTGTTCAAAGCCCCATCCAACCTGGCCTTGAATGGAGCATTCACAACATCCCTGGGTAATCTGTTCCAGTGTCTCATAACTCTCAGAGTGAAGAACTTCTTCCCAATATCTAATATGTCTACCCTGTCAACTTAAAACCATTGCCCCTTGGTCCTGCCACTACAACCCCTTGTAAAAAGTCCTTCCCCAGCTTTCTTGTAGGTCCAAGGGAAGAGCAGCTTCCAATCCAGGGATTTTAATGTTGAGGTTAGAACTCACTTATTCACAGTAGATCTCTAAAAAAATAGGGATAGAAACTGCTCCAGCTCTCCAAGTCCTCTCTCTACTGATGGAGAAGGCTGGGCACCTCTAAATTGCAATGTATCATTAGATACCTGTCTTAGAGTGTGAAGAAATATCTTCTGAACATGAAAGGGAACCAGAAAAATTAGATTTATTATGGAAGGCAAAGAAAAGGTTTGATCCTCACAAGACACTTCTGTTGTGCACTTACTGGGGGGATGGAACAAGAGACTTAGGTGTTGGTGACAGTAAGAGTAACGTCAGCTTCTTCTGGTAGTATTGCACTACTTCCCCTAACTTCAGCAGCTTCCGCTGTGTTTTTCATCCACCCAGCAGCCATTCCCCTGCCTTTCCCATACAATCCCCGTACCAAGCTGCAATGTTAATGAGCCACTGCATATAGATGAGCTGGCAACCAGTCTGAGCAGACACAGCCACACATAAAAGCCAAAGAGGGCCTTGGGCTCTCTTCGTTTGATGCAGAAACTGTTGGACTAAAGCACTGTGGAAATTGCACGGTCTAGGGGATCGAAGCTGGGAAGCTTTTCTCCTACCTCCCTTCTGCAGTCGCCTTTACTGCTTAAGACACAAGGTAAGAGGCTCTGCGCCATCCTCCTTTCTTGGTAGCTGAGAAAATCCAGATATTTCCAGATAGACTGTGCCTCAAACTAGATCACCCTTGAGGTCCCTTCCAACCTGGTATTCTGTCATTCTAGAGACTCCATTTCCTTGCACAAAACTGTCACCTGATGGCTAAAGCAAGGGAACCAGAGAGCCCTTTTTAGTGCAGTAGGATATTTGGGTTCTAGTCTGCTTGCTCAGTTGCTTAACCTTTCCTTGAGCAACCTTCTCGATAGTTCTTTACTTCAGGTTCTGCTCCCATAAATCATATTTTGCTCCCTGCTACTGAAGCTTAAGAGAACATTGTCAAAGAAAATCTCTGCGTCTGCTGAACCCTGCACAGAGCAGAAGTTCCCCACACTGGATGCACCAAGATGCTCAGAGACTACAGCAATGAGTTTTTCAAAATTGCTCTTAAAAAAAAAATAGCACCCACCCTTAAATTATCTTCCTTTTTGGGCCTGACAACATGTAGTGCACGCTTCACTTCCTTAATCTCACAGTCAATTACTTTTCTCAAGTCCTATAAACATCAGCAGGGAGAAAAATCTGCATAAGTCTTAGTAATAAATTTAAAAATCAGGGCACACCACTTAAGGCTTGACTTGTCAGAAAATGTTAATTAAACGTGTTCCAGCTGACAGTGCCCCGTTAATGAATTATTAGCAGTGTTCTCCAAGAACATTTGATGAAAGACACCATAAGAGTTCTTTACTTAAACAAACCAATTTTCTGCATGATGTAACTTGGCTGCACAAGAGGGAGGGAAAGTCTGCATTGTAGAAACAAATTATGAAAATAAAGTGATGGTTTGAATGACCAGGAAGTAGCAGGTGTCTCCTCTTCACTGATAGCCTCTATTTGCTGTACCACAGCCATTTTCTACAGGTGCTTAGCTAATAACTGCCACTATTTGCCTAAATTCTGTTTAAAAAGCCCCATAAGGTGTAGTATAAGAATTTTGGCTATCGCCTTCTAACTATTCACAAGCGTTACTCATGTGCATTGCAGTGACTGCCCAGATCGGTTTTAATGCCGATACTGCAATGCCCAGGGACTGATCCTTTCGGCTAATACCTAATCACGCTTCCAAGTGGTGGTAGGTGCATTGCACAGATTCCATTATCCAGGCTTCAGAACAGTCGTCTGGTGCTGGGCAGTGTCAGTGGCAGCGAGTGGAACTCCCCTTCTACACCCCCTCTTATGGGTGGCCTTTGCCTAAGAACCTCGGCACACGCCGATACATCTGATTACACGTCATTTGCTGTCGCACACAGTTGGGGCTGCTGGATCCCGACCCGTGCTGCTGGTTGAGGACTGGGAAGCTGAACAAGGCAGCACAAAGCACACGGGTGAGGAGGTGTGTGCTTGAGATGGAGCAGAGGGCACAGGACTCTTAGGCTGGGGTTGAAAAGCAAGCAACAAGCAGCTGGTGGGGTGTGTGAGAAGATGCGGAAACACAACCTTGCTAACTGGGAGCGATGTGTGGAGTGGGGAAGATTGAGGGTGAAGACCACTAAGTCTTAATCATGGATTTGTATTTGGGTGTGAAGGAGACAGGGCACTGGGAGGTGGCCCGACAGGTGATGGAAAGAGGCTCTCATGCCTCATTTCCTCTCACTGAGTTTCTTGCTGGTTTCCAGCTCCATCCAGATCTGTTGTTTGCCCTTGACTGTTTCAGGAGAAATGTAACAAGAGAGCAGCTCTGGGAATACACGGTTCTTGGCAGAAGCTCTGTGGACTCACCCCTGTAGCTGGTAAGCAGTGATATTCTGGGCTAACTGGGTGATTCTTGAAGGGGTGGTGGCCAAGGTGGAAGCACTTCCCAGCCATGGATTTCAGAGCATCCTGCACCTAAAGCTACTCTGGTGTTTCAACTGTTACCAGCAACTCATCTTAACACTCAGTAACTAAGGTGCACCCTTAGGTCTCTGGACTGGAGTGGGAATGAGGAGAGCTTCACACAGGGATGCAGATCTACCTTCCAAGCCAGGCTGCTACAGAAGGGCCAGTTGTCTATTCCCTCTGCAGTACAAGCTAACAAGAGATGTACCAGCACTATATATCCTGAGGCTCTACTTGTCTGTGAAAGAGGACTATAGCTGAGCCTGCGTACCAGAGAAAAGGAGCTTTCTAGCTCAAAGTCAGGGTTGTTTTTTTTTGTCAGCCCACCCTGAATATCTTCACAAGGCTTTTCTATGAAACAGGTAACTTGGAGCATATTGAAGCTGCGAGTGGCTGATGAGTTTGCACACCTCATATTGAGCACTCACAGAGGTAAGATGGTTTTATTTGTTTCTAAATATCAAGATGCAGGGGTTTGACGCTGCTCTCTGCAGTATCCTGTGATAAATGCCAAGAAATTCAAGTCAGCTCATATTTCTATAAGCTCTCTCAACTACCTTCTGTGCTGTAGGGAGAAATGTTCACAGAGTAATTGTGGAGCATGTAAAATTCAGAGGTTGTGTCTAATCTTGTCACTCCAGGTTGTTCACACAACCTGGCAGTGTGCAGGTGAGGTGAGATGCCATGAAGAACAGCTTCTCCAGTCCGCATGTACGCTCTAGTGTGTCTCTTACATTCGCTGCCTGGGCTTTTCTAACACTTTGAGGGGTCAAGTCAGGTGAGAGTAAATCCTTTGCAGGGTTTAGACCACTTTACCAGGACTCTGAAAATCTCAAATGACGTCCTGAGGTTTGCTGCATAATTGAATTCTGCAGGAGCTAGAGCAAGCGATCCAAGGTTTTTAAAAGCTTGTTAATATCCGAGGTAAAAGCCTCACTTTTGGAAGTAATTTAGTTCCAAGTTCAAATGAGGCACTTAATAGAAGCAGGAACTTAACTCAAAATAGGAGTCATGGCACCTAGAACTACTTGCATAGCTGAAGATGCAGTTAAGTTTGAGAAGAGTAATTGGATGGGAGCAAGTCACCTTGCAATGACTGTTTCTGACAACTGAGAGAAACTCTGAGACACCTGAGCTACTAAGGAAGGCACTCAATATGTTCTCTCAGGTTGGTGGAATCAATAGACCCTATAGAAAATTCCAACAAGACTTAAGCTCCTAAATAAATGGGAAAAATGTAAGATGCCTGTGCAGGTTAAAGGATTTACCACCAATAGCTGGCTATTTGTAAAGAATATCTAAGAACTTGACACCCTTCTCACTGTTCTATCTAGTTTTGCCTGGAACATAAGGACCTCCTGCAGGAAATGCATTAGATACTGAACAATAAGAGGCGGAAAGAGCCACCAGGCACTTGGTGATAGTGTGAGTAAAATACAAAGACTTGCACAGGGTGGGAACTCCTAATTACAGAATCACAGAATCACAGAATTAACAAGGTTGGAAAAGACCATAGAGATCATCAAGTCCAACCTGTAACCTACTACCTAACCTATCACCAACCTATTACCCAATATTATCTCATCATCTAAATCTTGTCCCTGAGTCCATCATCCAACCTCTTCTTGAACACTTCTAATGATGGTGACTCCACCACCTAAGCTTAATCTAAGCTTAAGATTTATATCCTCCTAAAATCTGAGCTCCATTGAAATTCCGACCACACCAAGCTGAAGTTGTGTTGCCAGCCCACAAAAATTTGTTCGAGAGGTCTCAAAGCTTTTTGCAATCATTGAATTTATCCACACAACACCCCAGTTTCACTTTCAACTTAGGAGCAGATGGGGAAACGGACACAAAGGGGACAACATTTGTCCTATAGTATGCAAAAAAATGTGAAAAGCCAGGAGGTGAACTCCAATATTTGGACTTTCTGTGCAACGTGTCCTAGGTCCTGCAGCCAGAAGCCTTCTTAATAGAGCAGATTGGTTTGAGACACAATATGCTCACTAAGTTTACTCTTTGCCGCAAAAAATTAAGGAATAGAATGTGCTGAATACTGATCTCTGACCTTGGTAATAAGTTGATTTAATTGGATTTGATTTTTCAAATGTAACATCTCAAGTCAGCTATAAACTCCGGAATTAGCATATCACATCCCAGCACAGGAGAGATTTTCAAGCAGCAGAAGGAGATGAAGTCCATGCCCAATGAATTTCAAATTACACCGAGGATGAACTCAGCCATATGCGTGTCAAACTAAAATTGTGCAGGCTCTTGAGTGCATTGAGCAGCCAAGTTATTAATGGCTTACATTTGCTATTAAGAATGCAAAGTGCCTGCTTTGCACCCAGTTTGTTCATACGTCTCTTCACATCAATGACCCATGTGATGGGTCAATAATTCACTCGCTGCATACTGAAAGCCAAGAATGTCTCGCAAGTCAATTACACTGGTATAAATAATTAGGAACACAAAAGTAACTGAAGGATTGGAAGAGAAAAAGCTCTGCTGGTGAAATACCACATACCTCAGCGAGAGCAGACTCTGCTGCTGTCTTTAGTTTTGCAGCTGGTGTTCCCCAGTACCTTCAAAGGGCATCATGCATGCCCCTGAAAGCAGAAATTGGCCTTAAAAAGGGACCATTTTAAACTTTAGTATTTCAAGGAATAATCAGGGACTTGTGTAGCTAAAATCTATTGGCTTCTAATAGGAGATAGAAGGAAAAGTAGGACATTAGGCAAATAGCTGTCTATTGAGGTTTGATACTCAAGATTTGCTCCTGAAATGTGTTTAGCTTTTATGGCATTCATAGAATCATAGAATCATCAAGGCTGGAAAAGACCTTAAGATCATCAAGTCCAACCTTCAGCCCTACACCACCATAAGCACTAAACCATCTCCTGAAGTGCCACATCCAGCTGGTTTTTAAACACCTCCAGGGATGGCGACTCCACCACCTCCCTGCACAAACAGTTCCAAAGCTTCACCGCTCTTCTGGTGAAAAAGTTTTTTCTAATATCCAGTCTAAACCTCCCCTGGTGCAACTTGAACCCATTCCCTCTTATCTTATCGCTGTTCGCTAGGGAGAAGAGGCCAACACTCGTTTCACTACAGCTTCCATCAGGTAGTTGCAGAGTGTGATANCTCCATTGACCACTCTTTGGACCCGGCCATCCAGCCAGTTTCTAATCCAGGCAAGTGTTTGCCCATCCAGGCCATGGGCAGCCAGCTCTTCTAGGAGAATGCTGTGGGAAACTGTGTCAAATGCCTTGCTAAAGTCAAGGTAGACAGCATCCACAGCCCTTCCTTCATCTAGTAAGCGGAATTCAATTAGAATAAATCAGAGGAACATTTTAACCAATCTACTAGGTGCGATGGGTTCACACAGACAAAATTTGCTTCATCAGACCTCATGAAAGAGCAGCAGATGCCTGTGGGCTGTGCTCTACACCCTTCAAGCGACACGGCTGTTACCGGCGTCATGAAACAGCAGCCAAGAGGAGCTGAGGGAAGGAAGCTATTGAGATGAGACTGCAATAGGACAAGATGTATTTAGACAGCTTGGTTGAAAAGTTAGAAATCAGGCTTCAGGAAGCAGAGGTGGACTAAATCTGTCAATCAAAGGCTGTGGTGCTGCCAGCACGTGTGATCAGAGCACTGTATGATGAAATCTTCCAAACTACTGGTGTCTGATACTCTGATTGTTGAACCTCAACTGGTTAAACGTGTAACATCAGTCAGCAAGTGCCAACCTACCTTGCAGATGTTATGACAGACTTGCATGCCCGTGAGCAGCAGAAAGAGGAGTGTGGAAGGATCAACACGTAGCAGAGGACATGCTTCAATATAAGCTCAGCATGTCAGATAGATAGATACTTAAAGGAACTCTTATAGGAGGAAAACTTCTGAATGACAGGACATTCAGAGGAACCTTACATACTCATGATGGAGATGGGTTGTTAATATTCCTAAGAGAAACTATGACTCTCAGCACACTAAAAAAGTCAAGAAATGAGGACAACTTGATTGCAAAATGAAGCCAAATTAGAGCAACCAGCAGAACTATCTGCTGGAAAAGTAGCAAAAGGGTTAATAGTAAAGACCTCTCTAAAGTATATATGTGGGATTCATTTATAAGTACTAGTCATTAAAGGAAAGGGGATGAGAAGTGCTAAGTAATAAGCAGTGAAGACCTCATGCTGCAGTGTAGTATCTTTAATCACTGGCAACCAAGACATGCAAGGACAGAAAACTACTTTACACACTGTTCAGTGGTCTGAACTGTCTAAGGAAAGCACTACACGTGTACACAGGCTTTCATCTTGAGAGAAAACCTTCCTCACTCTGATCTTTTGCCTTCAGCAATAGAATAAAGTATGAAAGAACTGACTTTTTTTGGGGAAAAACCAGCAAGAGTTTATATTTATAGCACTTTGCTACTCCTAAAAAATCTCCAGACACTTCATAAGTGACGGAGGTGTTCAGGGATTGTTTCAGTGAACACTGAAGCAACATGCTACTCTAGCAGGGCACCCCCAAAATTGTTTTGTAATAAAATGACACTCCACATCATGAAGAACCATTAAAATAGCCTCACCATCACATGTCAAGGAGTGGAATTATTCTTATTTTCTTTGCAGGCAGAGTTAGAGTGGAACGAAAACAGTCTGAGACGGTCAGAGTCAGGACTGCAGTTCAACAACTGTCTCTTCCCAGACTTACGAATCTTACTTTCTCCTCTCCACATCCTTCACTGTGTCTGGTGAAGCTGCAGGCTACTGCTGCAAACACAGCTACCATCTACCATGTCCTCCGTACTTCTCCAAGTCTTCTCTCACCATCCTACCAGCTGAGAAACATTCAGGGCTGGGGTTCCAACAGGAACTTGCCGAAGCAGGGATTTGAATCTGGCTTCTTGAGCCCAGCATGATGTTCCTGTCTATGCTGCCATGCTTGGCTTAACTGACCAGCACAGCATAGTGGGGATTTGCCAGTTTAGAAATCAAAGTAACCTTCATAACTGCAAAATACTGAAATTGCAACCTAGCTAACGATAAGGCTCTTAACACTATATGAAGATATTCCCAAGCTGCTGACCAGGATAACCACCCATGACCCCGTACTCTGGTGCTGCAATTGCAATTCATGCAAGCACCTTTTTGGAGCAATATGTACAGTCAATTTGACAAAAAAAAAATTAGGCAGAATTCAAAAGAACTCTTCCTACTGCAGTATCACCTAGGTTGGGTGCTCACATGTCTATCCCTCATCTTCCTCAGGTTGACAGTGCGCGTATCACAGAGCTAGCAAATAGTACATTGACTCCTGTTTCTAAGGCTATTGGAGGACATGGTAGATGACCACACAGCAAGGGAGTTGTGTTTTTTTCTGAGTATTCTTTTACTGTGTCTCTACTCGGGAGCTGGAATTGGCTATTCTCTGCAGGAAGACTTCCAGTCACAGCAACATTTGCTTTCTTGCTTTTGTTCCTTTAGCACTACACAGAGTAGCGAGCACAACTTCATGCCTTTCCCACACGCTGACTAAGCAAGAACCTTTTACCAACCACACTGAGAGCTGCTGTAACAGCGTTCAATGTTTTCTGTCAGCAATCTTCCCCTCACCCAGCCCTGGGTCCTTTCTGGGGTGGTACAAAACTACCAACAGCTTAAATTTACTGACATTTCAGGAAGAGTGTACTTGAAGGGAAGGTTTTGTGCAACAAGACAATGCTGAGCACTGAGGTACCTTGAGATTTGATGCTGAATCACGGTCAGAACTGTCCAGGTGCTCATGAATGGCTTTGCCATGGCTGGTGCCCCAGTCAGCTGCCTCTTGACCTTTGGGGCTTCTGCAGAAATCCCTTTTGCCGCCCCACACTGGTGACTGAGACTTGACATTGCCAACCTGTAGAAACACATTGCGAGTTAATGATTCAACCCCTTAAATACCTCAGCAAAGAACAACAAAATGAGAGAAGGTGCAGCACGGGCTCACATGACTCTGTCCCTTTTCCCTGTGACTTTTACGGGTGCTGGCACTGCAAAAACATCCAAGCACAAATTTTTTCTTCAGTGCCTGTGAAAGGATCACTGCTGGAGAGTGCTGGTTTTTGCGTCCCCTGCTGCAGAGCCTGTTCCTTCATTTATTCATTTGCCTGTGTTCTCATGAATGAATTATTTCTTTGAGGCAGCTCCATGAGAGGAAGCTGCAGCCTCTTTCCAAACCATGGGTGTGTGCCACAGTGCGAGCAACAGTCCTGGAGATACGTTAGCTGGACACATCAGGTAGCAAACGCTACAGAACACAATAAGATGATCCAGTCTCAAGGTAGAGGGGCAGAACCCTCTGCTCTTAGTCTTCCTGATATAACTTATTCCCTTAAGCAATTAACAGCTTCTGTAGAGCCTGTACTTTATATATATGAGTATACATTTTCCTCCCTTAAAAGTCAGGACATGGGGCAAGTAAGAGGGGGAATATATCACAATTGGGGTGCCTGGGACAACCCTGGTTCCCCCAGTTTAAAAGGCAGAAGGATGAAACTCCCACCCCATCCCCCAATAAAGAGGAAAATTAAGCACTTAAGGGCTTCTTCATTAGGTGCTCACATAAACCTGTGTGCTTACAGTCAGCGGAGATGAAAGACCTTCTAAAGATATTATGTATTCACAAGGGATATTATGAACTTTAGATACAACCCCAGGGCCAACTGGTGGCTTTAGATGAGCTGATATTCATCTAAACTTAAAATTAACTCAGTAGAGGGTTAGATCTCTTTAGAAGTCCTTAATTCTGATATAATTTTGATTTAAGCAGCAAAAGAGGATGCTGCAACTCATCCCCTTCCCAGCAGGTACATACCCAGGGCAGCTAGTGAAGAGCAAACAAGCTCCAAAGGTCTTGGGAGTAAAGCAGCCAGCAGGTAATACACTGTGAGACTAAGTACTACAGTTCACTTTTCTAATAAAAAAGGGGTTTTATGAAGTATTAGGAATTGGATATTTCACATACTTTGTTCAGAGAAAGTTCAGCAAAAGGAAAAAAACACAGAAAGGACTGAAAGATCTCAGTTTTGAAAAGGCCTGAACAGTACTGGAAAAAAATAATCCTTTAGCTCTGTATCCCTCTTTCTTCTACCTAAGCTCCTTAGAGCTTCACCCGAATCCCTAACAAAGATGTATTTCTAACAAAAACCGTGGGTTCAGCAGGTTGCTTTTGATTTCTGCTGTCTCCCCCTGATGTTTGGGTTCCGCCAGCTTTGCTTGCACACCCGTTGCGGAGGGAGAAGAAATAAGTGAAGCCACAAATAGCAGGACTTCAGTGAAACAGCTGGTGAGGGAACTTTGTTCTTGTCAGGCCCCCCATCAAATGCTAAACACCTTCCCCTTCCTTCACTCACTGATCTCCTCAAGCGCTGCGCGTGGCTGAGATTAAAGTCGTTTCCCTGGATTAGCATGCTCCGCACACAGGACTTACCCAAAGAGCAATTAAAGCTCCTGGTCGTTAGCTCCCACATTATTTTTTCCCCCGAACAAACCAATTGACAGCAAGTAAAAGCAAAGAGAAATGACTCAATGAGGAGCTCCAGCTGGTACGTAGCTATCGGGAACTGTAATGGTCCTTGTTACTGACTTGGAGTGAAAGGAAAAGGTAGAAATGCATCTGCTCATAATGGTATTTCTGGGGATTTATCAAATATTCTGAGTGAAGGGGCTGACAGATTACTTGAGAGAGTTTGAGAATGGAAATCTAAATGTTTCTGTTTACTCTAGTCGTCATTGAAACCCAAGTTTGGAATAGGGAAGCGGAAACTCCTTGTTTCCACAGCTAACCTTGACTTGTCATCTTTATTCATCGAGTAGCTTGGCTGGTAAATGTGCCGTTGTTTCAGAACACGTGCAGGGCACCTTCGATGAACATTTCATGCCTGGGGACAGCAGTGGCTTTGCTAACTCCCACAACATAGGATTTCACACGCCAGACAGACAGCAACGCTGGGTTTATTTGGGCCTGACAGGAAACATACCCTGGTAAATATTAGCCAAGACAGAGCTGGGTTACCTTCGCTGATTTAAACTGAGAGGGCTTTAAGTGCTGCATTATATAACTCGCTTTATGTAATCGCCTCTAGACACTCTGATGTACTCGCAGCAGGCTCATCCAGCAGGGAATTTTTCTCCTGTTGAAGCA